>JASCZI010241794.1:42601-53724 GCA_036250425.1 Stylosanthes scabra
TGTTCTTCTTTCGCGGCTCTTTGCAATTCTATAAATACATTTTTCTCCTTCCTTCGTGCCTAGAGACTGATATAGGCCCTCATATGCTCTTGTTCTTGCTTCGCTTACAGCCACCTTTGTCTCTTTCTTAGCCGCCTTATATTTTTCCCAATTATCTGCATTACGGCATAAAGACCACTCTTTAAAGCGCTCCATTTTTGCCTTTATCTTTCCTTGTACACTCGCATTCCACCACCATGACTCCTTGTCTCTTGATCCAATCCCTCTAGATTCACCAAAAGTTTCTTTAGCTGTTCTTCTAATAACTTCTGCTATCTCCCTCCACATCTCTTCCGCGCTCCCATTCCCTTCCCACTTTGCCTCTTCCTCTACCCTTGTTAGGAAACTTCTTTGTTCCTCGCCTTTCATCCGCCACCACCTCGTCCTCGGGTTCTTCATATAATGTTTTTTCCTCAACTTTTGCTCAACGCGAAAAACCATGACGAGCATCCTATGTTGTGTTGTTAAACTCTCTCCCGAAATAACTTTACAGTTAATGCAAAATTTTCGATCGACTTTTCTTAACAGGATGAAGTCAATTTGAGAGCTTGTCATGCCACTCCTATAGGTTATAAGATGTTCGTCTCTCTTTTTAAAACATGTATTTGCGATGAGAATGTCAAAGGTTGAGGAAAAGTCCAAAATAGTTTTACCCTCGGTATTGGCCACTCCGAAACCATGTCCTCCATGGATACCTTCATATCCAATCACTTCTTTTCCAACATGGCCATTTAGATCTCCTCCTAAGAAAATCTTATCCCCCAAAGGTATGTCTCGAACCAAACTCTCTAGATCCTCTCAGAATCTTATCTTGCAGTGCTCGTCCGAACCCACCTGCGGTGCATAGGCACTGATCACATGAAAAGTGCCTCCCTCTACCACAAGTTTAATGGAGATGATCCGATCACCCATCCTCTTGACATCCACGACGTCCTTCTTCCACTGCTTATCCACGATGATACCTACTCCATTCCTATTCTTCACTTTTTCTGTATACCAAAATTTGAACCCAGACATATCCAATTCCCTAATCTTCGAGCCAATCCATTCTGTTTCTTGTAGGCACGTGATGTTAATTCTCCTCCTTATCATGGTATCCACCACCTCCATGGATTTTCCTGTTAGAGTGTCTACGTTCCATGTCTCAAATCTCAGCTTTCTGTCGCACCGTCCTTTATCTTTACATTTTCCGTTGTGAACTAGCTTATTTACCCTCGTACGTTCACTACGACGCGGGAACCCTTGCTCATTTAACATTACACCCGGGCACCGATGCAGCGGCCCTTGCTCATTTGACACGGTACTCGAGCCATACCGCGCGTTGCTTCTGGGCAACGACCTAGCTTTAGCGTAATAACGTTTTTGATCCATGTCATGAAGATTCGACTAAGTTTTTACGTTGGTTGTCGAAGGCCTAACACAACCCTCCTCCTTTATCCGGGCTTGGGACCAGCTATGTACCGCAGTGTAACATAGGCGGAGTTATGTGATCAGATTTATATCAATAGAAAAGAAAATTATTTTTATTTTTAATGGTGTGGTGTTATGTGATTAGATGTATATTAACAGTGTATCAAAATTAAATTCAATAAAAAATTTTATATTCCTTCCGAAAATTGCATATAGTTTGTTTTTCAGTAAAAGGGGATTAAACCATAGTTTTATACTTTTATTTTTGTATTATTCTGTTGACAAAAAAGAAAGTATTATTTACATTTTTTCATTGATAATTGATTTATATTTATATAAATATTTATAAAGAATGGATTTTTCAGATTAAAAAGAAATAAATAATAAATGATTCATAAGCTAGTTTGCGTTTCTCGGCGCCGTCAGTCTCCCAATAACGTTGGTGTCTCCGAGTTTCTGTTCGGTCTTATGTTTGTTGATGACATTGATTCATTCAATGGAGGAACCCATTTGCCCAATCGACTCCACCTGCCAAACTCAAATCTCTGCTCTTCTCTCTCCTCCCTCCACTCTTCACCTTCAGGCACTCTTCCTCAAATTCTCAACTTCTCTGCTTTCCATTTTGCTCTCTCCTTCATTTCTCATTGCTTCTTTTTTGTTATCACAGGAATATTATCATACCCTTTTGTCTGCAAGGCACTGCAGCTCCATCACTGTCAAACAAGATGCTAACTTTGGCAAAGGTACTACTCCTTTGTGTAGTATCTATGTATGTATGCATGTTAATGCTCCTCAAATGGGGTGTGTTGTTATTATTTGTGTTGCTGCGGTATGTATATATGTGTTTGTGTAACTTGTGATCAACAGGGGTATTTGCTGCAATGGACTTCTCTGATGGGGACCTTGTTCTCAGGGACCAAATGCTTGTGGGGTCTCAACACTCTTTCAACAAGGTTTTTGCTTTTCCTAATTTACTTCTGTTTTTATTTTTAACAATTATTGGTCTTGCTTGTGTAGCTTTATGAAGACTTATTCTTCTTTCTCTTATGTTCTTTTGTGTGTGTGAACTACTTTGCAGATTGATTGTTTTGTATGTAGCTTCTGCTTTCGATTTATCGGTTCCATAGAGCTTCAAATTGGAAGGAGGCTTTACCTGCAGGGATTAAGGGATTCTGAGAGTCATGGCTGTGATGTCGGAAGCTCTTCGGGCTTGTCAAAAAACATCCATGAGATGGATTCATCATCTGATGAGGAGGACGAGGGAACTCAGCAATGTTGTTTCAGCAGTTCCAAAGATAAAACTCCTCTTCCTGAAGGTGTTGTGGAATCTTTAATGAATGGTCAACTGAATTTGCCTTTCTCTAAGGAGTTCTCGTTGCCACCAGTGGTTCCATGCCTGGGTGGATGTGGAGAAGCTTACTATTGCAGGTAAGGCTGTAGTTGTTTGAAATAATGTAGGGTATATGGTGCTTTTGTTTTGTAATTTTTACTACTTGGGAATAGAAATAAAATGATTGCTGTGAAAAGTCCAATGAAATTTTGTAAATAACTTGAGTTCTAAAACAACAGTACAATGAGAAAGCTACACAATGCCACTATATCCTCAGTTAGGGGATTATGAAAAAAATCAATCCATGCTCCTGTTATTGCAAATTGTTCTTTCTGAATTGTGCTTTGGAATAATCTATTTTGATGATGTTGTCAATGGCTGTAGCACATCATGTGCAGAGGCTGACTGGGAATCTTCACATTCTTTGCTATGCACTGGCGAGAGGTCTGATCCAGCCCATAGGGAGGCACTTCTTAAATTCTATAAACATGCTAATGGTAAGAACCTTCCCGTTTGCAAATCAATGATTTTTAACAATCTAAATTTGTTCAGAATATATTATTTTCTTTCAATTCCTGTTTATTTACCATTGGTCTTCCCTTTTCTCCCAGAAACAAATGATATATTCATGCTTGCCGCAAAGGTAAGTTTCAGTTTTACACCAAATTTCTTTGTTTGTTACTTTTCAAGTGAGCTGTTTTCATCAATCTCTGCATCCACAACATTTATGATTTACCTGACCAGAAGCCAGGTTGGATTTTGTGACTAGGCTATTTCTTATACCATATTAAGATACCGCAAGTTAAAAGCAAACTGTCTTGAAGGGAAAATGAAATATGATACTTCCGGTGATTCAAACTACTATAATCTTTCTCTTCTTTTGGAAGCTTGGAGGCCTATATCAATGGGACACAAGAGAAGGTACTTACTAGCTAATTCACCTGCTTAAATGATGCCTGAAAAGAGGGTCTTTGTGCTTTCATGGTGCTTGATGTTATATCTTGGGACAACGTGTTCTATTTCAATTCTTTAAGGTTTAACTTATATATTTGTTTTGCACTATGTTAAATTTTGTCTAACTATTTAGAGAGTTGACTACATCTCTTACAAAACTTCTTACTAAGAAAATTAAATTCGTTGTTTTGTTATAGTCACCAAACCGTACTTTGAAATTGTACAAATGATTAAAGATGCATTTGAATTATGAAAGAGTAGTAACTTCAAAATGTTTGTAGGTGGTGGGACTGCGTTGCATTGCCAGATGATATTGATTCTTCCGATGAAGATTCGTTCAGGATGCAAATAAAAGAACTGGCATTCAAGGTGAGATACTTCAGTTGTATCTTTGTGCATGACATGAAATTATGTTTTTGCTGATTTGATGTCATACCTGATTTTCTGCATATTGATTGATGTTTCAGTCACTCCAACTTCTTAAGGCAGCTATATTTGACAAAGAGTGTGAGCCATGTATCCTTACTGATGCTTTTATTGATACATTCATTCACGTGTATGACGAAGACTGCGTCATCCTTTTGTTGGAGATTTGATCTTGAATTCCTTGACAGTTTCTAGTATTCTCCCTTGATATCTATGGACACATCATTGGCATGTTTGAGCAGAATAATCTGTAAGAGTTTTCTGTATTCTGCTTCAGTCTATTTAGCCATATATTGCCTTTTCTATTTCTATTTCTGTTAGCACTTAGCATAATGCTTGAATATCGCGATATGGCCATCAAAGTGGACTAGACATGAAAATTGAAACTGAAATTGAAATTTTGGATTGTACTAAGCTGTGTATTAATCCTTGGCTTATATTCTCCAGTGATTTGGTTGTAGCTTCTCCTGTAGAGGATTACTTTTTATACATTGATGATCTGAAAAATCCTGATAAGGTTAGAATTTTGTTCAAATTACTTTTCTACTTTATCTCCAAAGAAAGAAACTCTTTTACTCAAATTTTTTACCTCTTCATCATTAATGGCAGGAAGAAGCTGAGAAAATTACACAACCAATTTTAGATGCTCTTGGTGAAGACTATTCTGTTTGTTGCCAAGGTAATGAATCGTAGCTAGTTTTAGCCTACTGTTTATTGGAATTATGCAGTTTAATTTGTAATTATACCTTAACCTGATTCATTTTAAGTTTTATTTTAGGAACTGCTTTTTTTCCTTTGCAAAGCTGCATGAACCATTCCTGTTGTCCTAATGCCAAAGCCTTCAAGAGAGACGAGGTTCGTTGGTTTCGAATCGAGTCAATGAGTACCTGGTTTAATTTAATTCCACAAAAATATGACTATCATTGAAGTCATAATCTTTTTGTATGCAGGATAGGGATGGCCAAGCAACCATAATTGCAGTAAGGTCCATTCGAAAAGGAGAAGAGGTTGGTTCATGGCTTTTTGCCAATATCTACAATTGACCAATAATTCTTCTAAACTAAATGATTTTATTAAGGAATTTGGTTTTACAGTATGTATGGATTGGAATCTCACTATATTAAAATTCTAATATTTCCAAATATATAGATAACTTAATTAACATCTAGGAAAATTTTCAGATAACCATCTCATATGTTGATGAGGACCTTCCTTTTGAGGAGAGACAAGCATCCCTTGCAGACTATGGTTTTAGATGCAGCTGTCTAAAATGCATTGAAGAAGAGCCATAATTACCAAAGGAAGGGAAGTTTTTCAAGTGTGTTTCTTCTTTTTCTTTCTCTATATTTCCATAGTTTCAGATGAACTGAGTGTTCTATATTGTGTGATTCACTTCTGAGATTAGATTAGTTTATTTAAATGTTTTACACAAGATATTTTATTCTTGCATAGTATATGCTACAAAGATAACCATAGGGGGTATATTTGAGATTGTAAAATGAGGGAAAGGGCTTCAGTGTGTGTAGCAATCAGATCATGGTAGAAATCTGATTGAAATCCGCTAAGATAATTGAAGGTAGCATCATCAGCCCAATCTTTTTCAAGCAAAAAAAATGAAAAATAATAAAAAAGAAAAAATTTGTTAAACTAAAAGTAAGAGAAGCAATTCTGCCCAGATACAGGTTCAGAATTCAAATTGTTTGTGTTTTATTGAAAGAAGGGAGAAGTGATAAGAAACAGAGAATTTGAAGTTTTGAACAAATAAGGAAAGTGCTCCATAGGAAACCTTGGAAACATTCTGGTACCATCGGTTGCACCAAAACAGATATAAAGTGAGAGGTGATAATAGATAAGGTATGTAGGAATATTATTAATATGAGAATCTGATTATGGTTTATTGGGTTTTTTTTGTTCTGGGTTTGGGCTTTTCTAGTGGGCTATACTTCACCCAAAATCTCATTTCAGCCTTAAAAAAAACAAACAAGTTAAATCATACAACATTTATTTTCATGTCCAAAAAAAAGAAGATACATTTAATTTAGAAACTCAGTTACAAACTTACATCTATAAAATCAAGGACTAAATTATGTATGAGTTATGTACCAAAAAAAATTATGTGTAAATTATGTATGAGTTATGTACCAAAAAAAATTATGTATGAGTTTAATTTTGATATACTCACATAAAACGTTTTATACAGTTGTGGAATTACAATCGTTCTTTTAGATGATTAATCATGAAATTAATAGAAAAAGAAGTTATTTTTATAAATGTGCGTCAAAATTAAATTCATTATATAGCATAATAAAGAATAATAACATGTTGATTAAGAGAAACAATGAATTGAATTACAAGTAGAGAAAAAGGACAAAATTAATTAACCGGTTCCATCTTACACATGAACATGGGAAACATAATTCCTCTCTCACTTCTCCTTATTACATCAAGAGCATTAACCTTCCCCTACCATTCAAACTATAATCTTCTTTTTATGAAAGTGGAACCCCACTTATTCCAACACATGAAAAAACACCCATACCATATGGTCTCCTATGAAATAGTACACCCTATAGCAGAGCATAAAATAACCAAACACAAAAGAACAAAATATAATAATACATCATACAAAGTTGTTGCACATACCATGACAAAATAATTCCATTGTCAAAATAAAACAAAATAAATAAAAAAAAACTATTAATTTTGTCTTAGCTATTTACCAATGCACATTGCTTCCTGATTTCACCTTGTGTCCCTGTCTTGACATTAATTCTTCCCATTTTCTCCATAGACTTTGCAAATTGAGTATAGAAATTCTGAAGTGAGCCTTGAAGCAATTGGTTCACAAGAGACTTTGTAACAGTGTTGACCAACAACTGTGAATCTGAAGTGAATAGGCCTCTTCTCTTAACAACTTGGTTATAGTAACCAAGATCAAAGGTCTTGCGGCTACCAGGGTCCATCTCAATCAAAGTGGTGTTGTCATTGATGCTCTTGCACTTGAATTTCTTCAGATTTTGTGCATACTCACTGTCTAGTGCAGGGTCTTGATCCAGCTTCCCAGTGAAGTTGTACAAACGGGTTCTGATTGATGAACAGTGAGAAACACCAATTGTGTGTGCACCTTAACAACAATTCAATATCAGTGTTTAGTTTAGAATGTATTATCATCATGCATAATGCTAAGGGGATTGTGTAATAATGTAAATACCAGATAGGATGACTAAGTCATTGAGATCAAGTCCAACGTTGTTAAACTTAGTTTGCAGGGTGGTGAAGTTGTCAAATGGTGCTGGAATGTTTCTTGAGGCTTCTGACAAATTAGAGACTAAACCATCCCTTCTACCTGTTGGAACTTGCCAGAAGGGGCCACCCTGAAGAAATGCATAATCTCATGTTTATTATGTTGATAAAGGTGTAAACATAACTTAGGCTTAAAGCATAATAAATGATTATTACTGACAGTGGCAACAATGGAGTCTCTGGCAGCCAAAGTTAAGATATCAGCACAAGAAACAACACCAGGGCATGCAGCTTCCACAAGGCTCTTTATTCTCTCAATGAAGTCAAAGCCTCTCACTGTCAAGTTTGGTGGAGCATTCTTCTCAGCTTGGTTGTTTGTGCTGTTCAGAAGCACTGATGCATCACACCCCTGAAAATGCATCACAATCATGCTGATTCATTAGTACCAAGCATAATTCAGAGGCTAATTGAAGAAAAGTACTTAATTAATAAGTAATTACCCTGACAAAACAATCATGAAAATGCATTCTTATCAATGCAGCTGCAAGTGAAGGAGCATTGTGGATGTGCTCATGCACAAAGTCAGAAACAATCTTCTCAGCTTTTGGGCAGCTTTTAGCATAGAAACCAAGCTGCAACTGAGCTTGTGTTGCTGCAACTGATGCCACCACACAAACAACAAAAAATCTCAAGTAGCCTAATTGCCTTGCCATTATTATTATTTGAAGGTGTAGCTGCCAGAGATCTTAGTAGCAAATATAAGTAACTATATATATATGGAAATATAGTTGTATATATATGCAGTAAGATACACTAATCTCATGTATGTTCCTCTCCAGAACAGTGGCTAGTGATTTATATAGTGCATATAGGGAGAGGGGTACCCTACAAGAAAACAAAGAGAAAGCAAAATCAGAGATGGTCCATGCATCTAACTAACATGTGCAACAGGATCATACTATACTAAATTATTACTAATGCTACTTTATCATATAATAATAATTGTGATTAGTCTGATAACGACTTAGTTTGTTGGCGTACCCTTATACAACAAGTGTAATAAGTTCTAAAATAATTGCATTCTAAATTCTTCAATACACGTCAATTTCTTCTTCTTTTTCTGTTTAACCAAGGGGAGTATCTAGAATTAACCAACTTCATCTACTATCAACTCTCAATTGGGTTTTATTACTGTGAAACAAAAGCAACTTTATTATGTTTTTTCTTTAATCTGCTAAATGTTGCTTCAATTGGTTAATTATTAGTAAATGATGTATTGAGTTCTCTTAAAACAATGGTATTAGATAGAAATAAATGATTTATCTATTAATTAGCCACCTACTGTATAAGGGTATATATTTGGTGTTCATAAAAAAATTTGATTATTTTGCTTAGAACAGATCACTGAGTATACTGGCTAATTTTTAGTATTTATGGAGATGGAGATTTTTTGCTTTTCAAATTTAAATATTTTATTTATAATTATAACACTATCCTTTCCTTAAAAAAAATGTTATGGTGAGTGTAGCAGTCCAAGCCAAAAAAAAAAAGGTAGCTAGGCTAAATTTAACTAAATCCCAAGGGAATTGAATATATTTTGTCCTATTAACAAATAATATCTGGCATATCAAGTATTGATACTTTAATTAAGCATTGGATGCCATACCAAAGCCATCTTTATTTTTTAATTTTCGTGAGTCATTAAACCATCTTTAACTTGGACCATATATTTAGACCTTTAATTTATCAAGTTGTATAATCTATACTGATTCGCTGGAGATATATATAAATTATAAATATATATGTTGAATTCCAACTCATGCTAGTATCCATGTTATTCCATGACATAAATTGAAGAATAAAATAGTTGACTTATACCTGCTCCTATCCTAATTACTACACTAGTATCTCAGAGCTTGTTCCAATCCATAATGTTATGTTCATTCACTTTAATTTCGTCACACATTGATGAGAGATATATAGCAGCCATATATATATAATTAATTTATGAATACTACTGCACACCTCCGTACGCATCATTTATAATACGAAAAAATATAAACATTAGCATAGAAAAATAATGTGTACTGAAATGTACAATGATATATAGTATTATATATATATATATATATATATATATATATATATATTCTTCAAAATTAAATTAACGGTGGCTACCTGCTGCCACCTGTGATATAACGTTAAGAAATGAAAAAAATCATGACATTATGGCATACCAATTGTATAGAGAGTAGTTAAGAAGTGGGTAAAAAGAGTTCTATTATATATCTAAATCATTATTGTGATTTAAATTAAAATATTTGCTTCATGTTGATCAAGATATAGACAAAACTTGGGAATTCTAATCCTTTTTGTTAATCCATGGTGATCATGATCATCCTCTCATCATTTATAGTAATTTTGTGTCGTGTCTTGTTGAAGATTAATATCAATACAAATTTATATATCTAGCAGCCAAAAACTGCTTAAGGAGTAGGTTTTCCTTTTATTTACATTCTTCTTCTGCCATGCATATGGAAACTGGAAAGGTAGTTAAAGAAGATTAACCGAAACATTATACATTCAACTTTAACTACTACTTAAGAATTTGAGTAGGCTTTGATCTCAAGGTAAGTTTAAATCAAGTTATGTATAATCAAGTATTAATGTTTACGTATGTATATAATAAAATAATCAAATTTATACACATGATGAGTAATTGCTTAACATGGTTGATTTCACGTGTCAATGCTCAATGTGGTAAATAATTAAGCATTATCCTATAACTTCACCCGAGAAACTAAAAAAGAAAAATATTTTAGTAGTAAAAAATATATAATTACCTAGGGTTTAGCGATACAAGATATACATAACATTTGGATATAATTATTGCTAATTTTATGGGGGCAATGATGTGTTTTCCATATACATGACTAATATAATAAGGGAATAATTATTACATTTCCAATTTCTTATTTAATTTCTGATGAAGGGACATTATTCATGGGAATTACCGCAAATGGATTAAATTAATGCAATGGATGGTGATCATTTTTATGTCATTTCTGTCCCATATATTATTGTAGTTGATTCCAAATCCATGTGACCCTCTATTTTGATATAATAAAAATTCAAAAGCAAAGTTCTTGAAGGACATATTCAAAGCCTAGAAACCCCTAATCGTGCCATGTTTTTTGATCTACCATGCCTTTGGCTATGCAGCATTAACCAATCATAATTGGCCAATGATCAATAAAATAATTAGCAGGTTTCAAATGTGATGAGACATATGATTTATTGTTTTTTATGTCAGGAATTTTTTGAATTTTTTTTTTCTGTTCAAAGTAGTTATTAGTCGGTGGACAACATTAGCTAGCTAAGCTTGCATATCACACTTTAATTTTCATTATTTTTTCAATGAGTCTTATAAAAATTTGAGGACCTTATAATTAATTAATTGAACTAAATCAATTACATCTTCAATTTAAAAGAGATGAAGGAATATCTGCTTTTGTTGTGTACTTTGTTTTAATTTTTGTTGGGAGATCGATCAGAATTAAGTTTGTTGCATTATTCCACTGTCGGTAGTAAAGCCAATTTAATAATTATCAATGACTAGTGCTTGTGATTCAATGTTAAATGCACAATTTATGTTCTAGCAAAAAAAAAAAATATATATATATATATATATATATATATATATATATACAAAAATAAAATT
>JASCZI010241794.1:53814-69363 GCA_036250425.1 Stylosanthes scabra
AACAAAAATACTTTTAAAAACAGCACAAGAAAGGATTATCATACTTGCCGATGCATAATCAATTTTGAATAGTCAACATTGAACAGTTCCTTAGAGAAAAATTAATCACATTTCACATGCATTATTTGTATGTTATAAAAGGAAAAAAGCTCTACCTTTGATGAAATTAATTAAATAACAAAATAATCATTATTATTATAAGTGATTGATTGGTTTGCTTAATCTTGCGGGCAAAGGTTGATTTTACAGTGATTGCCTAACTGATGGGGACAAAGTTGTCAACTCATTCGGAAACCAACCTTGCAAAGATACTTTCTCTAATCATGTTTAATTTGAGTCCCAATCTTCTACCTTCACAACATCAAAACTTCAAATATGTTAATGTAAATGCCAATGTGCTTGAAGAACTAGACCTAAACCATCCGATCCAACCGATTTAATCATAAACTTGTCGTTTAATCTATGATGCACAGACACGAACACAGACACAAAATACAATAATCAATTAGTGGTTAATTTTTCATTTTCATTTAGCATTATTATTTTTCCACCTTCAAATATCAATGTGTTAAATCCACAAGTGCACACAACATGCATCTTCAATTCAGCTGAATCACGTAATGCATATTATTGCTTTAATTTGTTACTTCACTTGACTTGAAAGTGAGAAGAAGGATTCCATATCCACATTCACCACCTCGAGCCACAACAATAATTATACTGCTAATAATGATTAACGAGTCTTGGCCATGAAATAAACAAATATTAACTAGGGATAAGAATAACTTTGTTTCCTCATAATCCCAAAAGTTAAGAATTAAAGAAGAATAATTTTGTTGTGTATAGATTCCAAGTGTTGTTTGCCAGCTGGAACAAAATGGAACTTACAAGTTACATACACCCTTCAAGTCAAAAAGCATGTCTATAATAACCAATATGATATTATTAGTAGCTTAATTGAACAATTTTCTGAAGCTAATTGTGGGTGTTAAAGTTGGATAAAACGTGAGCTTTGCTGGTAAATTAAAGTGGAAAGTGTGTGGAGCCTCCTTGAATCTTGATCTCTTCTCCAACTAATACAGAAAGGAATACAACTTATCCAGTTACTAACGAATAGAAGAGAATACAAAAGAACATTCCCAATCCCAAAAATTATTTCAACTGCATCATGAGGTGGTAGGCCAACCATATTCGTGGGTTAAGTATGTATGACTTGTTTCTAAAATGCTGATAATATTAATAATAATGAAATCAAGATTTAAAAATTCATGTAAATTGCTGAAGTTCTTTACCATTAAATTAGTGTTTATTATTTATTTATTTATTTATATTGAGTGTTTATTATTTACTTTTTTTTCTACGTAGACTAACAAGATTATTATGATGGTAATAATACATGTTCTACTTACAAATATAACATCATTTGAAGAGAATAAGTTTGACTACACTTGGAAAAGAATTATTAATTTTCTTCCTAATAAAAGAAAGATGGTTTTTTTTTTTTTGGAAAGAAAAATAAAAAAAATGAAAATTTTGATCAAACTCAACTTCTCCATTATGTTATGCTGTGTCAAAAGTGGTAGTTATGACAGAAGTACATTGCAAGTTTTTTTTTTTTTTTTGTCTGTACATTGCAAGTTATGATGAATTTACTAATGATATTAAATATTAGAATTTCCTATAAAATAAATATTAAATAGTATAATATTAGAATTTTGGAGTTCTCATTCAATAAATAAACCATGCACTACTCTCAATTTTTTTTAGAGGGGGTTTCTCCTTAATACTTTATTATATGCTTGTAAATGCATTTGGAAATGACTCCTTAACAAAAACAAGTTCAGCAATTAAATCTCAACCAACTAACCTAAAATAACACAAATAATTACTAAAACAAGATAAAGTACTGGTTTCCCTATAGGTTCATACAACTTCTTTAGGTGTAGAACACTTGTTGGGACAAACTCTAATTTAAATTGGAGTATGCTACATGCCTAATTACAAACATTAGGGGGGGAAAACCAAGCAAAAATGTTACATAGAAAACAAGTCACATGCTTTGGACCCAAACCTGTTCAATTAAGATGAATGAAGATTACACCTACAGAGTGGCATAAGGGTGGTACAAATAATCATTTATGTTATATCTCTTTTATTTCGTAGACTAAAAGCTGTCTTCGTTCTACTGGGTTCCACATACTACTGATTCTTGTCATTACTTTAACCCCATTTTCCCCATGTTTGGATTCTCTCATGAATTTTCAATGTTTGTCAGAATTCACAACTGAATTAAGCTCTTTCATCCATGTGACCTACATGGTTTGTTATCTTATCTGATGATAAATTTTAATTATATATATACCAATTAAAGTTGTTTATATCATACCTATAATATATGATACTATATGTGTATAATTTTTTTTAGAATAGAGAGGTTTGCATTTGCTTTCAGTGTACTCTTAATTGAATGGTGATTGATGAATTTTCCTTAGTAAGTAGCAAGTTTTGAGAAGACAAATCAACTCTCTCATGACTAGCAGCAACAATGCTGTCGAAACCACCATTATTTCCATTTGATCATGTTAATGGGTAAATGATGGCATAAGAGTCAATTATGAATTTAGATAATTAGACAGTGCATGGTTACATGATTATCAGATAAGTTGTGATGGTAAACAGGTAATAATGTTTCTAACTATTTCTAGTTTTCTAATAAATAAAAAGCACTTCATGCATTTTTTTAGTATTATTCTACACTAGCTGTTGTAGACCAAAACTAAGCAGTAAATAGTTAATTTCATAATGTGTAATTTCAAAGATACCCCTGAGGATGAAGGACAATGCATGTAAATGGTCACATATATGCAAACATAATAAAAGACATGTTCTGCATGATATTGAACCCCACAATCTCAACTACTCACATATATAACATGATTCTAACGATTTGTATCCATTATCATTCATATTCTCACGAGGCTAACTAAATTTTTTTACCAGTCCTCATAGTTTAGTTTACTGAAATTAAAAGGACTCAAATTGATATTCATATACTGTTGTTGTGTTGTCTTTGCCTGCCGATAAAATTCTAATAACTAAGACGCATAACAGCTTCAAAATAGTTCTACCATGAGAGTTGTTATTGTTACAAGAATAAACCAATTTTTCATTGAAGTAGGTTCCCAAGAAACAGTTTTGGAGATCAAAAGAAAAATAGAACAAATTCATGGTACTCCAGCAGCTTCACAAATCCTAACAGTTTCTGGATGGGAACTAATTGATGGATTAGACATGGAAGACTATCCTATAGTCACTGAAGGTACAAAAATTGACCTCAATATCAAACCAAGCACAATAGAACCACATTATAACCATCTTAACAAAATGCAAATCACAGTGAAATTTTCAGCTAGAAGGATAAAGATAGAGGTGGACAGAACAGACACTGTTCGGAGCTTAAAGGAAAAAATCCACATAATTGACAGCACCCCTATCAAAAGAATGACACTAGTGTTTTCAGGGGTGGAGTTGAATGAAGATTTCAGAAAGCTAAGTGAGTATGGCATACGTGAGTCTTCTGAAATTGTTGTGTTCCTCAACACCATAACTAGGGCAAGAGATGAAGCTCCCTCAAGAAAAGTGAGCCTGGTGGTACAAACTTCCTCTAGTTTGCTTAATGCAGCCACTATTCCACTGGAGATGAGAGATGCATGCACTGTGAATGACTTAAAGCAGTTGTTGTTGAGCAGAAAAATTCTGCCGGTTGATGACTACTTATTTATTCATAGGCAAAGGATCATGAGGGATAGTTGCAGCCTCAGATGGCATGGTGTTGAAGATGGAGACTGCCTCTATGTGTTCAAAGGGACAGTTAGTCGCAGTGGATATCACTGAGTGTTTTTTACATTTTAAAATATTGCAATTACTAGTATGCATTACTTCTGCTGTGAACCTTTTACTAGAGAAATGATCGACAAGAACATGAATAATTTCTATTGTTTTACATGTATGCTTAGTGTTTGCTAAGAATCTATAAGATATTTATAAATTGATACTATTGTTATTTTTATGACTTCAAGTGATACACCATACATTAGTAACAACAAATAGTAGCTTCATATTTTCTTATAAGATAAACAAATAGAACATGTTTAACTTGGTTAGATGAAAATCCTTATTCATTGAACATACAATAAACTTTGCAAGTTTGGAATTCAAATATTGCTTTTCAACTTGACAAAATAGATGCTAAACTAATCACATAAACAACCAGCACAGCAACGAGCTTGAACAGAAATTTTTTTTCTTTTTTGAAAATAAATGAAAAAGTAAATATAAGGTGATTCTCATAATTTTGTAGAATTCCCTCAAGATTTTCAATATAATCAAATACAAACGACCTGATAAACTATAATACAGTGCTATAACTGAAAACCAAAACTTCAGTTTCTATAAATAAATCATGCATTTACATTGGCAAGACAAATTAGACAGATTGGAAATCCAAAGTAATAAGAATCAAAATTAAAGTAACATCAACTTTCTTTTCTCTTTTCTTTGGATGTCAAAATTATAATTAAGAAGAATAAAAAGGAAGATAATGACCTACTTTTTTCAAGCATTAATAGACTTATTACAAACATGTACAACAGTGCAGCATCTCTCCTGTGTATGTCTAGCAATTGTTGGGCTTTAAATTCCTCAAGAAAAAGAATGTGTAAAAAGGGAAAAAATAATTGGCACCTTTGACTGGAGAACTAGAAGATGAAATTGATTTCTTCGAACCTGGGCGAGGTACAGCTCCACTAAGTCCAGACACATAGATTATATTTTGATCTGTTCTGCAGAAAATAAATAATTGAGGAGATATGAGATATAGGAAACCAAAAAAAAAAAAAAAAAAATGCTGCAAGTAACTGAAGAACAGGTACATGGACCCAAAATCAGAATATGCAGACAACCTTAGAATTATGGAGCAGTTGCAGGCAGTAGGCTGAAGTAATGACTTTTTAGGTGTTATTTTCCCACGCCGTACTCTGATTCCAACCATACCTGTTAGCCAACTTATTGCTGCCCTGGAATGTTCTCTCTAATGCTTCTGCTAATCTCACTATTGACAGGGCCGGACAAACCTTGAACTTTCATCATACAATTATATTTTGCAGGCACACGGGCACCACCCTTTGAGCACAGATCCAATACAGCTGGAACATGCCCGTAAAATTTTCTCCCTTCATTCACAAGTACAGGAGGATCTTGAGGCCTTTGGCTCCATACGATCTTCGGGGGCACTAAATCATCCACTGTAGCTTTCATCCAAAAGTGAGTGCCTCTCCAACTTTCATACTTAAATACTCCACAAAGCCTGGCTTTATGGCCAGAAGGCCCAACATGAACCTCAGAACAATGTTTACAAACTTTTACTGGATAAACCAACAACAACTTCTCCACCCCTGACCTAAGAGTTTCCCAAGCATTGAGTGTTTTTTCTGCTACAAAGGAAAGATCACTTGGCGACAAAGACTCACCTACATGCACGCTGTCGTTGGCATCTTCCAAGCTCCAATTACTTGAACTAAGGTTTTCATCATGGGGATCAGCCCCTGCTTGCCAACATAGCTCCAAAACAGCAGGGACGCGTTCAAAGTCAAACCTCTGGTTGTGTGTAATAACACGCTGGAACATGTTATGTAGGTGAAATGCTTGGACAGGAACAAGTATATCATCTAAACCACCTCTGACCCACTCATGAACTCGATTCTTGGCTCGATGCTTGTAGCCCCAGCAAGTTTGGATTAAATGCCCCTGCTCACCAATAAATATCTCTGGACAGAATCTGCAAATGTATATTATGGGCAGATAAGAATAAAACGATCTCAACAACTTCAGCTCTCAAAACAGGAAAGACAATAGGTCCGAGGTAAGGTATACTAACTTAACAATCATACTTGATAAATGGCGCTAACAAGATTACAATATTGTCATGTCAATGCAGATTTCAGAACAAGCTTCCTAGCTCAAAATGTGAAAAATAAAATCCCAGATAGTACTACTAGCAATAACAAAACTAAGAAAAACAAAAAGTGATAAAAGGCTCTCACTTGCAAGCCATGATAGGGATGGAGTTGAGAAGGATGGAAACGCCCTGGAAGAGGGCATTCCGAGCTACCAGCACCTCCTTTGCAACGGGAATGGTGGCGCGAACCGGGTAAAATTGGGCTCTTTTCTCGATTCTCTTGAGAATCATGGGGCGGAGCTTCCTCAGGTTCACTTTGGTGGCGTAGAACCGACTAGGGAACTCAAAGCCCCTAATTGATTCGCCGCATACAAGGTCCCGCCAAGGCAACTTTCTCAGAGCCATCTACTCTGCAACACAAAATGATATATTTACTTAGATATGGTCACAGAGGCATTTCATCGAACAGTTGGGTGTCGTCACGGGCACGCAATGGGAAATGTTGAGGCTTACCTATTGGGATTCAAAACGAGACGCGAGAGAAGCAAAGGCAATTGCGAAACTGGGTTGGCGTTTGGGATCAAATCTTTTATCTTTGAAGTTCAAATGCCAAGCAGCGTCTTAATTTTGCGGTCTGTGGAAGATGGAGAAATCATGGTCCTTCGTTGTTTTAGTATAGTATTAGTATCTCATTTTCAATTTTAATTATGAGTTCAATTATTATATATTTAAAAGTGTTTTTATTAATTAATTATAGTTTAAATTTTATGTAATTGGCTTAATTATTTTTTCTTTCTTGAACATGATTGGCTGATCTTGAAATAGTGCCACGTGTGTAAAAATGCTAATATGGCATACTTAAAATAAAATAGATAGATTATATGAGTTCAATTATTATGTATTTAATTAAAGTGTTTTTATTAATTAATTATACTTTAAATTTTATGTAATTAGCTTAACTATTTTATTTGGTCTAAATCATTGTGGCATTGTCTATTTGAAATTTTATATCTTAATTGACATGGTTTACCACCACACCTAACTTTTGTTAGCAACAGGTTATCACTTTGTTGATTATCGATATAACTCTAGTAGAAAGGTGAAACTCACATACTAAAACGATTTTCTGCATTATCATAAACTTAAAAATACTACAATTCAGTCTACCTCAGTTTTGTTTTACCATTGATGGAAAAACAAATATAGGAGTTTTAGATTCCACATGACATTGGCCTTTGGCAAAGCAGCTAGATTCAAATCTCCAAAGCATTGGTATAATACATTTAAAGAAACTCTTGGTACCATTGTCTCCTATTTCCATAAGCACCCTCCAAAGAATTGCAATAATAGACCTGTGTATCAGTGTATGTATATGTACAAAAGCTACAGAAATTCAAACCGTATGCGTGTAAAAAGCTGAGGAGCTAATCACCATGCTATTTCATTCAAGGAGCAATTTATGAACCCAAGGCAGTCTCCATTTTTCTCCAAGTGCAAGTGCAAACTCACACATGCCACCTTTCACCTATATTCACTTGTTCTCGTTCTATGTCTGTGCCCGGTAATAGCATATCAACTTGGTATAGTTACAAGATCAATTCATTAACCATCTGGGGAAATGAATCTAATGTTCTTGCTAAGGTATGGTAGCCAAATCTTGGCCTCTCGAGATTGTACATTCTTCATTTCCTAAGCTGACATTATTTTCCAATTCGATATTAGCTTCTCTTTTGTTACATAAGGTCTCAAGAGGAATATTAATTCCGGCGAAGCCAACCATGACAGCTATTGCTCCCAGATAATTCATAAGGCGAGGAGCATGGCCAGTCAAGGTATCCACAAGGGCAGCCAATGGAACCTGAATCGTAAGACCAGCAGTCGCTACTGTGGTTGATGTGAGAAGAACAGCCTTCGCCCACAAGTAATCACTCAGCACATTATCAAACAGTCCTGGTTTTGACAGGAAACAATGCAAACATTATGAAATGTACAAAACTAAAGGAACAAAAGCATTGTGTTTAACGTCAAATTCAACTAGGGTAGAAACAAGGTTTTATCCCTGTCATCCCCAATGCGTCAAACTAACAAAACTATGGGGTTAGATCACTCTCTAAAGTAAATTCATTAATATAATTGGTGCCCAGTTTTTAGGTTCAATTATTTGGCCAGTTATTATCTTGTTAAAAATTGACAACTTATTCACCCAGTGTAAAACCCTGCACACTATGACTATCATCAAATAAACTAACAAAGTACAGAGGATAAATACCAATATCATATCCTAGAGTCTTTAAATGTGCAAATTTTGCAACATTAACAAAAAAAAAAAAAAACACACACACACACACACATATATATATATATATGGAAATATAATCTTCAATACCAGATTAATTGCTACACCTAAAATCAAAGTGTACCCTATGACTACTAGTAGTAATACTGATAGGGAGGGATAAAGCTCCCCCTTTCCAAATATGACAAGGACAAAAAATATAAAAATAAAAATTTGATAGCATATGCAATTATGCACTAATAAATAACCAGCAGTGTCTGAAAGAATGCGCCATTCTGCTAAGGTCTATGTCTGCTTATTTCTGGAACACGGAAAGAATAGCACATGTACTTCAATGGACAGAAAAGGTAAAATAGGTTGATGTCTTTCCTTAAATGGCAAATACCAATTGCAATTTTACAGCAAGCACGTAAGAGAACTAAAACACAATTTCAGACTTAAAATGAAATAATAATAACAACAACAATAATGATGATGATGAATAACTGACCTTTGCCAATAATCAGACCAAGCTGCTTCCAGGTAAGTGTATGAAAAGGTTCCACCTTGGTGAAATTGAGTATGAGGGCAATTGGAAGAAAAATAAGAATATTAAAAAGTCCAAGAAATCCAAGAAACTGAGCCATGCTTGCTTCACCACTCTTTCCATCATCCTCAGGTAATTTCTTGCGAATAAGGGTTATATAAACAGCATATAGTCCTGCTGAAACAATTGCAAAGATGTCCCCAAGAAACGGATTTGATGCAATTGCTTTTAAAGTGCTTTTTGAATCACCAAGACTCACAATTATTGTTCCTCCCATGCAAAGAAGAACACTAAAGAGCTTTAACCAAGTAAATCTCTCACCCAAGAATGCCAGTGAGACCAAGAAGGTAAAAAGACTGGATGCACTACTCAAAATTGTATTTGACTGCAATAACATAAAGGAAATAACTTGAGCAAAATGATTAACTAAAACAGAACCTATAGGCCAAGAGATGAAAACAAAATCCGTTAAGCACATACCGTGACCGTAGTATACTTCAACGACAGGTTAAAGGTGAGCTGAGCAAGAAACCAAAATGGACATATCAATAGACTAACTTTGGCCACCCTCCACCGTGTCCAACGCCCTTTCTCATCCAGCTGATTATCAACATTCTCAATCACATTAACTTGACCTGGCAACACCTCAACCCTGTTTTCTGGAGGCAGAAATATGGAACCAGAGTTCGTTTGTTCAACGACACCAATCTCATCATCCGCAACCAATGATTCATTGATCTTGTTCCCTGCATCATTCTCTTCAAGGAGTATAGCCTGCTCCGACTCCCTCACACTTTCATTGATCTTCTTCTCTCTCCAAAAGCAAACACCGCCACAAGAATCCTCCAAATATCTCCCAATCTCAACAATTGGTATCAAAACCACAAACAATGAGTTGCAGATGTAAGTAACAAGGAATGGTGACACACCACCATCAACAACAGACTGTACTACAAAGCTAGCAGCTATCCAAATCGTGGCCACAGCAACTATATACACCAAACCCAACCCCCATTTCCATGCTTTACTATTCTCAGCTTTTGAAGCCATACCAACATTACAAATCACCAGAATCAAAAATAGAACCTCTCAAAATTGCAAATACTGATAGTGTGGGAACTCCAAATCTGGAATTCCCACCAACCAAAACCTTCTGCGATTGGGAAATTATCAACACCAGGTTTGCAATTCAAGCTGAAAATAACACCTACAAGCACCAATAATTTGGAATTGCGATTCAAAATCTTTTTCTTTTTCACATAAAAAAAAAAAAGTTGAAGCAATTATTTGTAGAAAGGATAAAAGAGAAATTGAGAGAATTAGGTTAGTACATGAGAAAATTACCTGTTATGAGAAAGAATGATGGTTAATGGGAAGAAGAAACACCGAGATTCGTATCTGTATTCCAGTTTTCTGACTGGAGGAATCGTTGAAAGTTGAAACCAAATCCACGCGGAACCCGAATACGCTGGTTTCCGGGTTAACTAACGGTGGGTCGGATCCTATTTGTGGGCTCTGGCCCAAACATGTGACAATTGATAAAGCCCATTATGCTACATTAACATTGTTTTTTTTAAGGGGTACATTAACATTGTTAACATTATTTTAGAAGAATAAAATAATTAAAAAAAATAAAAACTGAGAAGAATAAATTTAGGTATACACATAACTAATAAAAAAAAATCTAGATGTACACACATTCATATGTTCATTCATGTGTTTTCAAACATAAAAGCACATAAAAAGAAAAAAAAAATTATTTTTATCCGGATAAATGCATGCTAATGTTACCCATTTTAGGTCAAGTTGTTAATTACTATCTCTTTTATAAATAACTAGTATTGTCTTAAATTGACGATCATAATAATTAAGTAGTTAAAATATAGTTACCTGTCACAATATTCGGAATTAATTAATGTGTTGAAGAATGAAGATATCTCAAACTAAAGGAATATTGTCACGATTAAAACATCTGAAGTATGAGTTTGAAGAAAAGTCTTAAAACAACCGTAACTGATTTGGGCGGCTTGGAGCATTTGTCTCAACCGTCTTATATAAAAGCTTCACGGAGTTTTTAATTAACCTTAATTACTTTTTTTGAAAGAAAAAGGGGGAAAAAATCACCTTCATACCAAAACAAGTTTCAGGTATTGTTCATGCATTTTATGATCTCTAAATTCTCCTATATATATATATGCTTTGTTTCTTTCATTTAGGATTATCAAGGTTGATATATACGTAGCTATTTCATATTATTATATCTCTAACTTGTATTAATAATAATTTGTTGTTAGATCTGAGAGAGCAGATTAGATTTATTAGGAAGAGTCTGTGTTGATTTCAAATAATAACGAACCAAGTGCAGTTTTCATGTCTGAATTTGACACAAACATTTCATCTGCTTTTGGTAAGTCCTCTATCTTGTCAATCCAAAAAATTAAATAAAAACATTCAATAATATGTATCATGTTATACAAGAACAGATCCGTTTGCTGAGGCAAATGCTGAGGACTCAGGTGCGGGGGCGAAAGATTATGTTCATATTCGGGTGCAACAACGAAACGGGAGGAAAAGCCTTACAACAGTTCAAGGATTGAAGAAAGAATTCAGTTACTCAAAGATTCTTAAGGACCTTAAGAAAGAGTTCTGCTGTAATGGTACTGTTGTCCAAGACCCTGAGTTGGGGCAGGTCATTCAACTTCAGGGAGATCAAAGAAAAAATGTTTCTACCTTCCTTGTCCAGGCTGGCATAGTCAAGAAGGATAATATCAAGATTCATGGATTCTAATTAACTGCTACTCAACCACTTCATATATATATATATATATATTCAAGCTTGCTTTGCAAACTCATTATCATCAAGAGGCCTATGTGCTCTTATCATATCTACTCTAGCTTTCTTATATATTAATTAATTATATTAATCATTGGATTATGTAGTGAAAGAATAGTAGATTCATATATATGTGTTCCCATGACGACCATTTCGAATAAATTTATCACTTTTCTTCCCCTTGTGCCTTACTTTATGTAAAGCTTATAGTAAATATATGTATAATTTAATAGAACAGAGCTGGAATTAGAGTCATTAGGGAGTCAATAACTAAGTTATAATCCAAAATTTATATGAGTTATCATCCGTAACTCATATTTTCAAGATTAAGTTATCATCCAAAATTTATATGAGTTATCATCCGTAATTATATATTGGCTTCAATCTTTTTTATAATGAAAATATTTAGAACCTTAACCTCGCTTTTCTAAAACAAATTAATAAAATGATTGTTATTGAGACATGGATTTTATTATTAGAGATATAGTTATTTGTATATAATCATACAATCATAATCGTTATTTGAATGACTAATTATGGATCAATAAAAAATATAAGTTATTTTTTAAAATAAAACATATTTATATACACTATAAGTACAGTGAAATTAGATTCTTATTTATATACTACTTTGTTAATTTAAATCTTTTATATAAATAATAAAAAATATTAAATATATAAATATTTTTATTTACATAATTCAACCAAATATTACTCTCATTATTTGTTGAAATAGAATGAGAGGAAGGAGGAGGAGATATGTTAAAAGAAAACTTGATTAACAAAAAGATTTATATACATAATATTTCTTGTAAGTAACAATATAATATTTATTAATAAATTTTTTTAGACATATATAATATATATGATTCGGCCTGTTATAGTTCGGCCCACTATAGCTCGGCACTTTGAAGACCTATAAGTCGGCCCAACTAAAATAAGCCCAACCGCATTCAATAGGGCTCAACGCCGCTAAGTCTGGCTAAACAGATCTACTTAAACCCTAATCCATCTATACTAAAACACGTGTTCTTAATAACTAATGGAATATGATCTCAACAAACCAATTCGAACTTGTTCGGATAACCATTGACTCGCTTAAAACTTGGAACATTCTAACTTTACCCTAACCGAACAGATATCTTCGTATCTGACCTCTTTCAACACCTCTATAAATAAGGCTAGCTCATGCTAACAAAGATATGTTCTCTTCTCCATCTCTTCACTTAAACTCATAAGTGTTCTTCTGTACTGACTTGAGGGTCGGAGTGACCTTGCAGGTCCACCCCCCGCCGTTCCTTAAAGAATTGAAGTTCACCTTTTACGTTCGTGTGGAGGCCGAGCTATACCTCTTCCGACCGAGCTTATCCTCTCCTTCACGACCGAGAACATCCTCTCCTTCGGAGGAACTCACCAGCTCATCCCTGAAGTTGACCGAGCTATAGCTCATCCCCATTTCCACACTAGAACAATTCGCGCTCACCGTGGGGCCGACTCTTTATTGATCACCCACTTCCTTTTTATCTCTCTTTTCTTTTCCATATTTTTCTTTGTTTCGCAGGATCTGAAAAATGTCTGACAACGGAAATCCCCCCACCGCACATACAAGAGTTGTTCGCCCTACTCACAGCTCTTCAGGCTGACAGCCGAAGTATGAAGGAAGAACTCCAACAACTTCGGAACAAACAAAATGACATCCACAATGACGATGACAATGCGCATGACAAAGACGATGAAGGAAATCTCAATAACAATAACAACAAAGATGAAGACCATAATGCTGACCACAACCCCGATGACATCACTGTTCATGCAAATGGAATAGCAAAAGCGAAAAAATGCAACAGACCTCTCTCCAAAGAAATCATGACTTTCCAGATGCCTATGAACTTCACACTATCGACCACATTAAAAGTCTACGATGGGATCGGCGATCCCAATGTGCACGTTACCAAATTCGAAAATAAGATGCTCCTTAACGGTGCTTCTGATCCTATACTTTGTCGTTCTTTTCCTAGCTTTTTGGATGGTGCTGCACTTCTTTGATTTTCCTCTTTGCCTGCAGGTTCTATCTCTTCTTTTCAGGAACTGGTCGATCTGTTCACAAACCACTTCGCAGCCTCTGCTATTTACCAACACGACTCGGATTACCTGAGCACTATCGAGCAGGGCGAACATGAGAGCCTTCGTAACTATATGACAAGATTCACGAAAATAGCAATGGAGATCCCAGAGCTCAATTCGGATGTCCACCTTCTTGTTCTTAAGAGCGAACTCAGACCAGGAAAATTCCAGGAAACTATTGCTGTGAGCAAACCGAAGACTGTGGCCGAATTTAGAGAAAAGGCCCAGGGGCAAATTGAGATTGAAGAGCTCCGTCAGACTCGACGAATAGATAAAGTCGATTTCAGCAGAACAGATAGCAAACCGAACAGAGCGAACAATAACGGTAACCGAGATAATCGTAAATCTTTTCAACTAACAGCTAAGTTTGAAAACTATACGCAGTTCAATACAAACAAGGAAGACATCATCAAAGAGATCTTAAACTCGAAGCTGATCAAACCACCGAGCAAAGCCAGAACATACAAAGATCAGAAGCATGTTGACAAGACAAAATATTGTACTTTCCATCAAAAGTATGGCCATAACACAGACGACTGCGTTATTGCAAATGATCTCTTGGAAAAATTAGCTCGACAAGGCCACTTGGATAAATACATCAGTGGACATATGAACAAGACCTCTGCAAGCAACCCCGCAAGGAACAATCCTAAAGGCAAACAGGTCATCGATGGAACTCCTAAAACCAAAGGTACAATCAATTATATTTCTGGAGGTTTTTGCAGGTGGAGGTAACACAAGCTCGGCTAGGAAACATTCCTATCGAGCAATGCTAACTGTCGAAGGAGCAGACCTCTCCAACAGATACTCATCCAAGTAAAATGGAAACTGATCTTCCGGCGACCTCACCCTAACATACATCTGCTTGAAATCCTTATAAGAGGACCTATACAATGAAAATAAAGACCTCCCCTGACAACTATTTAACGTCAACAAACCTCCCTTTCTCACCCCCTTTGCTTGAAAAAACGAAAAGAAAACCTCTAAAAGGGGTTCCTGCCCTAGATACTCCATCAGCACCTCAAAGCCCCTAATGAACGCCCACGCATTAGGGTGAATTTGACTCGAGGCACACTTCAATTGACTCAACACACCACACTCAAACTGGGTAAAATGAAACCTCACCCCAAATCAATAAAAATGGTAGTATACATAAAGAAATACTCCCACCCTTCCGTTTTATGAAACACTCTATCCTCCAAACTACATGGAACGAACTCCAGTTTCACTCCTTCCCCCTCACGGACCCATACAGCAGGATCTCCCAACTCTGCCACACTCTCCGAATCCCTAAACAGTGACACTATATCCCTCACTTCACCTTTTATCCGAGCATACGGGTCATCAACAGGGACCCAAACAACAGGTTTCCTATTTTCATCAGTTGTTCTATTTCCTTCCATGAACAAATGGAAATAAAAGAAGAAGAAACAAAACAGCTAGAAAGACGAAGAGAAATTAACCCAGAAAAAAAGAAAGAAAATAGAATGAGGCTAACCTTTATGACTCATCCTTTTTTCTGCCTCAAATATACTTCCAGCAACGAAGAAAACAGTCTTGAGGATTGTAAGAAAATACAATCAAAGAGTTACAAATATGAAGCCAAACCTTTCAGTTCTACAAACCCTAACCGTGGGATTTTATACCATATTACACAAGTTACTTTAAATCCAATGATTATTAACAATACCTTGGAAAACGTGCATATAAAAGTAACCCACTACCTGCTTACATGTCCCGTCAATCTCTCTCTTCCACTTCCCAACACTCCCTCCATTAAATGCTATTTTTATTTTATTTTTAATTTTAATTTT
>JASCZI010241794.1:79364-94098 GCA_036250425.1 Stylosanthes scabra
TGAAAAACAACAAAGAGTGATTATTCCAGGTCCTTAACCTATAATTCAAACCTTAATAGCATTGAAAAACAAAAAAAAAACAAAAAAAAATCCACAGTACCCCAAGTCATAATACCAAGAGATCATCAAATCTGACAGTAAGAGCAGAAATTTGGGATTAAAAACGTAAACTTTAGTAAGAGAAGTACAAGACCCAGTTGTCAAAATTGAATCTTTTATGGTTGCATCAGAAAGGGGCAAATAAAAAAGATGATTTAACTTACAGTAAGAAGGTCGTTCATGTTGAGAATATGAGAAAATCAAAAGGGAGCAGAGTGAGAGAAAGGAATGGAATTTGCAATGAGATGATAGTGAAACGGAAACAATTATGTTTCTTTCTGCCGTTGGCCGGCGAAACGACAGCGAAGCAAAGAGGCAAGGCAAAAAGGTAAACCCCACGAAGAAAACTATTAACAACAACAATGGCACCTTTTTTTTTCTTTCTTTATTTTTTATGTTTTTCTTTTTTTTTTTTTTTGTCTTCTTTTGTGTTTCCAATAATTCCTTCTAAATTATAATTAAATATTTCGAAATTTCTATTGTCCCACTGTCACTGTTATTACTTATTACTTACTTATTTCTGTGTTTTAATAGTGCACACCTAAGTGTTTAAATCATAAAAATAAGATATTTTTTATTGAATTTTAAATATATTTATATATACCTTTTTTTAAAAAAATAGAAGTGACAAAAGTTTTTAATACTTAATTTTTTTAAAAAACATAATCCAAACATGAAATTACTTTCTTCTATTAAAAACGATTTTTGAAAAAAAAAATAAGTATTTTCTTTTTAAATCCAATCTAAACTTATCCTAAGTTAATTATAGAAAAGATTAGAGAGTCAAATTTTTTTATGAAAAAAATAGGAAAACAATAAGTATTGAATTAAATATAAGATAAAAAATTTTAGCACTTAATATTTCTCTTCTTTTATTGACTAATCAATTAAATATCTAAATATCTATATATCAAAGAGAAAGTAATCACATATTTAAATATTGTTTTTTTTCTTTTTGGTCTTGGAAATATCTTTTTCAAAAATGTTAATTATTAGTGACCAATGGGCATGTACTATGGACTTCACTTACTTGGTAGGCCCATATTTACCTTTTGGACTGGCCTTTGCGAATTCTGAACTAACACTATTTTCAATTTGTCAGTGGTTGAAAAAAGAATAATGAAATTTTGAGTTTTCTAATGTCCGCATTGAATCCAGCTAGAATGAGCTATATATGCCTATATGATTAATTCTAATTGATTATTACCAGCTGTTTAATTTGGGAATGTTGGTTTTGAGTTTTGACTTTCAATATATATTTTGTGTTTAGGATGTGTTTGTGTTTTAATTTATAGAATAAAACAATGAAAACTTGAAGTTTTAACAAATTTTAGCTTTATTTGAGAATTCTATTATTGTATAGAAAGAAATTATTTAGAGATTTATATCAACCCATTAAAATTTCTATTGTGTAACTCTCTATGTGTAAATTTATAATATTAAATTACAAAATATATCGATAAATAAATAAATAATATTTTTTTCAATGTATCTCTCAATCCGACAAGTCAATAATTAATTATTTATAAATTTAAATTTCATTTAAAGATGTATAAGGCAGAATTCGAATTTATAATACTTACTTAAGCGGACTAGTGAGCTAAACACCAGACAAATTAAGTTGGTTATAAATAAATAAATAGTTAAGAAATTAAAAAAAAAAAAAAAAACTATTTATACAACTGCACATACACAACCCTCTGCTTCATAAACAATCAAACAATTGCCATCAATTTCCTTAGAAGAAACTTAACATAAAACAAAGCAATGACATATTAAGCAATAATCAAAGCTTGATTTTGGTTACACAATTAGACTCCACATGCTTAGAAAAAATATTCAGAGATATATCACAAGAACTGTATGTTGTAGCCTTCAATTTGATAAACTTGAGCATGGTTGCTTTCCCAGGCATAACAGTATTTGATGTCAAATTCAGAGTCCCACTTAGAACATCAACCCAAAAATTCTGATCCTCAATAAAGTTTGACACATTAAATTCAGCATTGGTGCTGATATTGATCATGCTACGAGCTGGAACAGAGTTTGCGACTAATGGAATTTCTGCCACAACGTTACCATCATAATTTACATAGCCAGTGGAATTTACATACCTAAAGTCTCCATGATTTGGATTAGTGATGGTGATTAAGGTTGGTATGGACACAGTGAGGGATAAATTAGAGAATGAAAGGTTTCTTAGGCCTGTTGGGTAGACACTTACTACAGGCTCCTTGATTTTGAAGACTGTGAAGATTAAGGTAATAATCACAGCAATGACTATGATTAAGAATAGTGCTGACACTGCCATGCATATTTTCAATTTCTTACTAGCCATTGATCTTAGTTATGTTCTTGGTGATTTTGATTGAGGCTATATAAGAACTGAGAAGGGTATCAGAGTTTGGGAGAATTGAACAACTTAATTTAAAATATGAAGAATTTTTTTTTTTTGGGAAATACGAATTAATGGAAATATGTTATGTTTCGGGATTTTGATATAAATAACGGATTTGATTTATGACTTGGAATTTAAAACCGAACTCATCCCAGAAAGTAAAGTAAAATAAAATAAATAAAAAATCTGTACTAACAACCAAATCAAAATTCAGCCTAAAAATTAGCACTTGACTCTTAGTTTGAATCCGAAAGAATAAATTATTATTATTTGCTTTTGCTTATTTATTTTTCATATTGTAGTTTGACCTCAATGTTTTTTGGTGTTAACTATTAAGTTATTTCTTTTATTTTTTTCTTTTGACTGGTCTCACACATGACATGGGAGTTTTTTGTTTTGTTAGTCAGGGCCTGTAAGGGCAGAGCCCACATAGAACAAAGAGCCCGGCTCCACCCAACTACTACAGACTAGTACTATATATGATTTTGCTGGTCCATATATACTTATATAATTTCCTTTGAAATATTAGAGTGGGTTAGGGTTGGGGCGGTGTTGTGGTCAATCTAGGATGGGCCGGGTTAATTCGGTTGGGTTACCCTAAGTCCCAAAAACAAAAAGTTCACATTACCAAAAAAAATGTTTAATTAACCAACTTTAGCTAATACAGCGATGTTAACTTACTAGTCTTTAAGCAAGTGCCGGTAGTTTGTATCACGCCTTTTGCACGTAGCAATTCATTATTTAACAATAGACTCTTAAATAAAGTTTAAATCTACAACGATTGATTCTTTATTTTTTGAATTGAGAAATATTATGGAAAACAAATAAAATATGAGTTTAGTTTTATTGGATGAGTGAAGAAATTATAGGCAGAGAATGCTAGGGATCAATTTTTTTTAGTGAGGAAGAAAAAGGAAAATTGGCTAATATTAGTTTAAAAATAAGATTAAAAAAATAACATTATTTGATAGAATTTCTCGTTATATATATATTAAAAAGACACATAAATGAACCATACATTCCAAAGGTTAATTCCCCCTGTATAATGTATATGGCCGCCCCACAAAAAGATATGGTGATAAGCTACACTGGATATTGTTCTCATTATATTATTATTATAATATTATAATTATACTTCTAATCAAAAGTTCTTTAGTTTATGCCTAGGTTAGTAGTTGGTTGCCGGCCATTTTCATATACAATCTCAGAGAATGTCTGCACCCACAAATTAAATTAAAAAAAGAATTATGAAACTTAGATTAAGTAATAATATATCTCTTTCTCCGGTGACATAATTTTACTGTATTGAGTGCGTAGTAAAAGACATTTTATAAAGAAGTTAGATAATATATATGAGATTGAAGATTCAAATGAAAAAAGTTCAATGGATTTGGGAGAACCACGTACAATGCCCAATATTTTTTTTTTTTGTTGCCAGCAATTTCTATAAATCCGAAATAATCCGTCGTAGGTCTAAGCTCCATTTAAGAATCTGTTGTTGGCTAATAATTGATTGTTATATGCACAAGACGAATTTTGAATTTTCAGTACTTACTTAAGCGAACTAATGAGCTGACCATTAGATCAATCCAAGTTGGTTACAGTATCAATATAATTGTCCATTATCGTCCCTATTCCCCGACCTTCTAACCTGCTTAGGTTTATCCCTTTGCTTCCTTTAACGGGGGCTAAATAACTGTGATTTAATTTCAATACTATTTCATTATTGTCACGGGGGACAACAGAACCTTCGCTTTCGACAAAAGTCAATACTCAATACAATACAAAATTACACTCACCAAAACGACTGCGTTTTAGCTTCAGTTGAGCCTGCCGCATGCATGGTAGTTATTTATTTATTTATTTATTTTACAATGTAAAGGGATAGTTATGATTCATGAATAGGACTCAAACGTACAAAAGAGCAATATTACAAATAAAATCTGAAGCATCTTTCATTCATACAGAGTTTGAATTGATAAGAGCTAATTGAGTCAATTCATGTTACGTGTTTAATTTATATCCAAATCATTTCAATTTGTTTTTTCCTTTTCCTGGTTGGCCATTTAATTTATTTTTTAAAGTTTTTATTGGAAATTATATTTGTATCTTAATTTAATAATTTATTATGTCCCTCCCGCTATCTCATAATTTGACATTTATATGACGTAAAAAAAAGGTAAATGGGACAGAAAAATTATTTGTAGGCTTGGTTTCTAATTTCCTCTATGGCCATAAGCCGTAAATCACGCAGGAATTATAGCTTTCCGAAAGTAGCAATAAATATTAAATAGCATATAGGGAAAATATTCATATATATATTGATATATAAAAGAAGTTGGATTATATTATAGCAACAGGTTTTTATTATTCGAATAGCTAATTATTTAATTAAAAACAAAAGAATTAATATGTATAAATGTAATTAAATTATATAAAATAATTGTTTTGATAAATTATTTTTAGTATGTATGTAATGGCAAAATACATCTTTGGATTTCTAGTTTCTATATATGTTGCTACTTCTTATTATTGTTATTTATTATTTTAAGCTAAAATTGTGGCATAGTAACACTAACACATGGACCACCAAAGGACCTAATTAGGCATAGTGTGAAGCGTAGGAGAGCTTCGTTTTTCTACCCTAACCTATCACCACATGCCTTTCATCCATCATTTCCTTTCATAGTTGAAACTACTTCCATTACCATAATAATTCAATTATATTGTCGAATGCACTCTACCTACTAGACCAAAAAATTAAATTAAATGAAGAAATTTATTAAAGGGTTTAGGAGAGTTGGAATTTCGTAAGAATTATGCTATATGATTGTTCTCCACTTTATCTATATTATTATAACTAGTAATAACGATTATTTCGTAAGAATGTCTTAAAAATACTAGTTAAGTAAATTTTTTTAAAGTGAATTTAAAAGATATATGTGCTTACATATAGAGTTTCAAATTTTACTGTATTTTTTTCTTGTTAATATATGCATGCTAGCTATATTAGTGACATACAAACTCCATATTATATTTTACATATATTAATCATTAATTTATGGGTTACTCTACGCACGGTCAAATTAAAGAAAATAATTTCAATTTACGCAAAAAATTTCTCTTTTACTTTCTTTTTCTTGAATAAAAACTCCATCATGCAGTAAAATTATATTTACTTATATATTATTCACTTATAATATTTAATTATATCTTATTTATTTATAAACCAATCAACTTATTTTATTAAAAATGAAATTATTTAATTTCATAACCTATATCCATATTGAATTATTTATTAAATAATATAATTAAAATATATTTAAAATTATAAATATTCTTAAAAAATAATTATCATCTTTCTCTAATTTCTAAATATTAATTACGCTCTCTCACATTTTAAACACATTAATTATAAACATTCTCTCTCTAATTCTTATAATTTTATCCTAAGCACTCATTTAAATCTAATAGTTAAAATTAAACCTCTCATTTCTCATATAAAAGGAAGGTTTTCTCACTAGGATACCTTCTATATATAAATATAAAATTAATTTATTTATATCATTGTATACATTCGTACATATTATTTATAACACAGAAAAATGTAAATATTAGCAAAAAAAAATAAAATTTTTGTACTAATATTTATATTTTTCTGTATTAAAACTAGTGTGTATGAATATGTACAATGGTACATATAACATTATCGATAAATATATATATCAAAACCATTACTCTACCTATATATTTATAAGTGAAATTTATGCAAGCGTAAGCGTATGTGTAAATTTGCGTAGATACATCCTTGAAAAAAAAAAAAAATGAGCTTTCTAATCACATTGCTGTTCTTGAAGATGATGGGATAGATTTATGGTGCCCATAAATGCTGATCCCAACCTACCTACCTAGCTATATATGATCGCATATGATAATTGTAACAATGTTAGGTTTTAGATTGTGAATGTAATTTGTTAGTTGTATTATTTTGACAATGTGAAAATAATAATAATAATAATAATAATTTGAATAATTGTTTGTAGTTAATTAACTGCAATAATGTGGAAGCTAAGCTATCACCACGACAATAATATTGCACTTAAATAAGGTTCAGATTAATTATTAATTGTCTTTTCAAATTAGTGGAAAGTTTATCCACTAGAAGAGGCTTATATATATTTAGTTATATAATTCTTTTCGTTTATCCATTACTAGTCTAATCCTAACTTTGTTGATGTGCAAGATTTTAATCTTATTGTTGGCATGGCATATATGTAATAATAAAGAGATCAAATCGTTGTCAATGTCAACAGTTTTCACCATTTATGTATTATTGCTTTGTGATGGCGACAAACCAAGGTTCAATTCATATGCATGCAAACCGTTCACATACAATTCATAATTCATACACTCACACATACACTGCACAATGAAGCATTATTTAACACGCACGTAGTATTCACTGTTCATTCCATTTTTATGCTTTCAACCATTACTTCTTGCAACTCTTTATATATATAAACTGATAAATGTGATCACTTTATTTAGTATAAATATAAATAATATAAATGTGAAGTTTATTAGAAATATGTGAGACTTATATTTATATTTTATTTTAATTTTTATAGAATGTATGAGGTAAAATATGTATTATAATTTTTTTATATTTATATTAATTTATATTTATACTAAATGAAATTTTCAATATATAATGTATATAAAGTTTACTCGGAAAAAAAATCATCATATGCATGCACACATATGCCAAAGCATGGTCAATTTGCCGCATGGGTTAAACGTCCAAAGATTGTAGGTAAGATATAAAATATAACTGAAAGTAATTTTCATTAAGTATATATATTAAATAATATATATATATATATGTTTGATTTTTTATTTTTTTAATAAATACCTCTTAATTGTAACTTGGACTTTTGTGAAATAAAATATAATAATAATAATCTTGGTTATATATATATAAGATAGAATAAGAACACTAGAGAGGGTGAACCGCCTTTATGATTATACCAAACTATATAGCTGTAAAGTAATCTGCATTAAGTCTTAACTTATATATCAGAGAAGAGAGGAATGGGTTTTTTTATATATTTTTTTTTAAAGAGAAAAAAGAGGACAAAATACTATTATACCAAAGCATGAATAATGATCAGATTCATAAATAATAATACTCTTTATTTGATCTCAACAGTCATGCATTCTATAAAATATGGCCAATTTTAAACATCAATTTTTTAATAGAAAAACACTCCTAATCTTTGTTTTATGGAAGAAGATCAGAGCGGGTAAATTATTTTATATATACACTAATGGATTAATTAATAGACATTGAGATGTCTGTTAATTTCTTTTTTATAAATGAATATATCCAGTAATAATAAATATATGAGATTATATTCAAAAGATAGTAGTATATATACATAACAAAAGATATTTTAAATTAAAAGAGAAGCTATGTCCTAAATATGATGGTGGAATTTTAGGTAAATGTGTTTAAGAAGCAAGTATCTGATACTCCGTTATGCTGAGCACATGGCAGCCGTTTCTGAATATTCTTAATTTATATTCTTCATCAAATGATTGGCAAGCAGGAAGCGTAGGAGAAAACTAATATTTAAACCTATCACTCTAATTTTTCATCTTTATAATATAAGCTATAAATTAATCACTCTTTTAGGGTACAAGGAAGCTCCCCTATACCTTTCGTGTTTCTGTATTCTTGTGTTAATTTTTCATTCCTATCCCTTTATATATATTCCCAAACATTTTATTAATTGGAAGAAATTTGAACTTATATTTTATGAAGAACTTAAGAGTTAATTACACATTTACACAATTCTTAAATAATAATATCAGCATATTGTTTATTATTAATTCAGAAAAAATAAAGTTTGCTTAATTCAGCAAGAGTTGCATTGGAATGGAGTAATAATAAACAGTCTCAATTTATGTCATCAGAAGAATATAATGCAATAATCTAAATGTGACATGAATAATACAGAAGAAGAGAAAAGTAGTTATAAATTATTGTATGCATGCTCAGCCATTATCTATACTTTTTGCTCAAGTAACCTCAAATTAAACTCTCATCAAAGGATTGTTCACTCCTAAAGTCTAAAGTGGTGCATATCCTTAAGATGGACCACTCAATGTTCATATAGTTATTAATTTCTTTAACCTTTTTCACCTCCAACCAAACTGCTCTAGAGCTTTAATTTAATTTGTCAAAATCCATATTTGGCGTATCCATTTTCAAATTTATAATATTGCCGTCCACATCTTTTCTGGATATATATATCTCAACACCTTCTCACCTTTTCTTAGTTAATTAATTTTTTTTATTGTGTTCAATGAACCATAAGAAATGGTAACAACAACAATCAGAATCTAGTCTTGTCTTGTCTCCTTGAATTGATAAATTAAATTTGGAGGTTATTACTTATTACAACCCAACAAACATATAGATAAAAGAAGATAATTTGTGTTAGGCAATTGATAATCACACATATAATTTTGTAATCTTGATAACATTAATCACATTTGATGATGAACAACTTAACAAGATAGAAATTCTGGACTCAGCAGATTGTTAACAAGGATTGGTATAATACAAATTATGAGTCACAAATCACACTGAGTAATATCCAATTCTACAACTTGCATTGAGCTACATAGAAAAAGTAGATAAGGAATTGGAGGGCACATTTTTGGAATGGAATCAATCAATCAGCCATAATAATTAACCAACATGGAGAAAGGAACCAAGCATAGCCCTCTTTTCTTCAAATCATTGCACTCATCAATATTCTTCTTCTTTCCATGAAAATTCAGTTCATCACCACCCTCTTCTGTCTGCAACTCTGATTCAAATCCCTTATTTCCCTGCACAATCATATCATTACAAACCAAACCATAAACTTTGTTACTAGGATAAAACTAACCAAAATAGTTTCTTCTCTGATACTAATTAAGGTTATATAAATATATATACCACAGAAGCAAGTTGATAATCAATATTCCTTGAAATAGTTTCTGTTGAATTCAAGTCTCCTACCTACACAACAAAACAATGAAATCATAAGCTTAACAATTTCGGATCCTAGTACTACTTTCGCCCATACATGTTTAACTGTTCGGTTGCATTAGTGCTAGTACGATCGCAGCTGCGGTATATTGTATATACCTTGGGACTATTGAGAGGGGAGCTAGCAGTGTCTTCCAAGGGATCATCATCTTCTTGTGATATCTGTTTGGGTCTTGTTTTCTTGAAACAAAGTTTCTTAGGGAGGCTTGATGAAGTAGGCTTCTTAACTGAAGAACAAGAAACAAGGTGATGATTATGATTATCTTGCTGGCTTGAAGAGAATTTCTTCCATGCAGCAGCAGAAGAAGAAGCATCTGAGACCAAAGAGGATCCACCACCAAAGCTGAGACAGTAGCTTTGCTCTTTCATCATCATGCCTTGAGAAGATAGGTCTTGGAAGTAAGAAGTCCACCCACTCTCTTCAGAAACTGCTTCTTTCCCCATAGAAGATGAATTCAGAGAATGCTCCATCATTAAAACAAAAGCATAATAATAACACAGAAGATCTCAAGAGTTTTTAGTTTTTGTCAGAGCTTAAGAGACCTTTTTCTGCTGTTAGTTGCTTCCAACTTCCAAGAGGAGTTTGTTTATATAACAATGGAGAAAAATGGGAAGCCATTAAGTAGAAGTAGAATCATGGAGGTGGGGCCAGGGGGGTCCAGTGGGGCATGATGAGTATGAGGGAGTTAAATTAACAGTTGAAGGGTGCAAGCAAGCCTGCAAAGGAAGGGAACAAGTAGTAGAGAACGTGCAGGGGAAAAAAAAAAATAATGGTGAAGGTGGTTGACCTTTGTGGTTCACAAGAGGTTTTCTTTTTATTTTTATATTCACATTTTGGGATTGGAGGCCATTTTTCATTGTCATGCCTTACCTTTTTCAACCCAACACAATTAATGGGAATGAAGAAAAACAAATTGGTAATGGACTGACTAGTTCAGCTAAAAATCTGGGCATGGCAGCAGACCAAAACCAGTAAGAATTAATGCCTCTGCATTGTGGGGTCAAAATTCACAACTAAATTGGAATCATTGACATGAATGAATTTCATAGGCCAAGAATTACTCTAACTGCTTGCTTATGACTTTGAAGGCTTTTTCTCTAACTTCAAAACATATGAGAATAAAAAACACTACAATCAATCAATCATACTTGAAATTTTATGCTTAACTATGATAATCTAATAGTCTCTGCCACCCCAATGAGGGTTGGTTGATCATAGTATTTAATAAATTCTGCTAGGGGGGTTTCCATAAACTGGTTTTGGTTCTCGTTCGGCTTAATGATTTACATACATGTCAATTTTATTTGGTTTAATTAGTCTGCTAATTACACCAAATTTATAGTTAAGTAGTTATTTTTTATTTTCAATTAGATTCTTATATATATTTAGTTTTGTAATTACATCTCTATTATGACAAAGACATTAGTGTTAACAAAATATTTCATTCCTAAACATAACCCATCTCAATTTCAGAATGACAAAATATAAGTTAGTTGAAAGGTGACTTAAGACGAAAGTAGTAAATTCACACTTCATAATTTTTAAAAAATATATATTTTCAGTTAATAAAAACTTAATTACAAAATAAATAAAAAAATACACAGAGATACAATTGAAAACAAAGAAAGTATACAAATTTAACAAAACTAAAGATTAATTTTACGAATTTATTTACTCTCATGCTTTACATGCTACTAATTTTATTGCACGAATAAGCTCCTTAACCATCATAATCCACTTATCTCTGTCAAATCACTTCACAAGTTCCAACTTGATCGAAGAAAAACAAAATGAGAACTGCGCACTTCCGTACGAAATGGGTTAGTGTCTTATTGAAGGGACATCATTTTCGCAAACTATGATGATAACACAAAATAATTGTGTATAAAGTTAATACAAAATTGACAATGTTGGCAAACCTAATTTAGTCCTTCTCCACGTAGTTAAGACGATGCAAGATGAGTCAAGGTCAACATTTCATTCCCCTATATTATATTATCAGCTAAACGTACACGTGGCACATCAACTGGAGGTATCATTAATCGTTAATACAGTTTTTAAATAATCAGCAGAATTCATCAACAGGATATAGCAACTCACAATTCAATCTTGAAAGGGTGGAAAAGAAATTCTCTTAATTAGCAAGGCAAGAAATTGTATTGTGGAATGCAAAAGATAAACAGGAAGTAAAACCTGCAAATTGGGCTCAAATACGACACACTGCCAAGATGAGCAAAACATCATGGAACACATTGCTCAACATTACATTAAAACTTTACATGTTACTCTGTCTGTGTGGATCAAATTGTACTGGATAAGTTTTCCTCCAAAAGATGATAACAAGGCAAATATACTAGCGCAGACAGGGCTGTAAATGTTCATTAGAAAGGATCCACAAACTGCGAGTGGTGAGTAGCTCAGCTGCACCAAAGTAGTTCTAGTGGCCATATTTCTGAAACTCCCACTCGCTGTTATCTGCACCAGCAAATAAAACACCAAGGCAGTGAGAAGGTTATTGATTAATCCATTATTATAGGTTCAAGCTGAAGAGCTGAGGTGAAATGAAACCAGAATATGTACCTAGAGGGCAAACTTGACGGGTCTTGAGCCATCTGCTTATGCAATGGAAGTGAAAAGCATGATTGCAAACTCCTGCATAAGATATCAGCCAAAGCAAGAAACAGTTTGAGTAATCCTGAATGGCTACCAGACAGTAACACAACAAGAGAAGAATACAAAACTAGACAAGGACCTGTGAACTAAAGTTCTTATCCTGACTAAAGTAAGACATTTATCCGATTTCCCAAACAGAAAGAAACCAAATGTTCTATCTACCCTCTTGAAGAAATTACATATGCACTATATCCTACACTGAACAGATAAGAACTAGGAACCTGATACTATAATTAGATATGCAATCAAAAACATTCTAGCAATGCTAAAATCTTTACAGAGCAAATTATGCCTCTAATGAATACATACTTTGGCACAACAAATAAATCACGGTATATATTAGCCTTACTTCTAAACAAAAAAATTGGCCCCAATACGGTTTAAGTGAAAAGAATAGCTACAAGCACCGAACAGCATATCCCGAATAGCACAAATTAGAACTTAGGGTTTTGAGTTGATCAAAAAACCCCTAAAATTTCAGCTAACAGTCCTAACTCAGCAAGCAAATTACTCAAAATATATATAGAGTACAGCATAACATACCCCACGCTACAGTGCATTCCTCGCTAGTGGCGCTAGCCTGGTTAGCCTGACACTCAATACCTAAATTATTCACAACCAAAATCAAGAAATCAAAACACGAATTAATCAGATTAAAACCAGGTGAAATCAAGACGCTTACAGAGATCCATGATATGGTTCCGGCAAATAGCGCAGTTATCAACAACTATATCTGCATTCAACAAAATAAACAAGTAAACAAATAAATAAAGATCGTCGAGCATACGAAGAATTTTGAATAAAAGGGGGAAAAAAAGAGAGAAAGAGAAAGAATTAGGGTTACGGACCCCAAGCCCAGAGAGCAACAGCGTTCCACTTCTTGATCTCAAAGCGCTTAGGTTTCTTGGAGGAAGGACCCGCGCTGCTGGAAGGCTCGCCGGCCTGCACCATTGGTACGTCGGAGTCCAGAGTTGCCATCGCTCTCTTTATTTTTCTCAGGTTTCGGAATCTTGCTTGATTTCGGTGTGGAACGAAACGGTTCGCACTTCTTCTAAGCTCGTCAAGTGCGTGTCGTGTGAATGTCATCATTATGTGAATCAGGGTCTTATTCTTTACGGTTTTTGTTTGGACTTTTATTTTTCCTTTTGGGCTTTTTAACAGGCCTTCTAAGACATTAGAACTCATAGGTACAAAAATATATACAATATGAACCGAAGCCCAACAAAAACATTTGAAGGTACTGGGTTACTGGCTAACTCAATCTGTAAGTAAATATGGCTAGCCCATTTTAAGTGTTACTCCAGTTCAAAAAAAAAAGTGCTACTAGTGTACCAAAAATAGTAAAAAAAAAAAAATTAAGTGCTAATAGATTATTAAGGTCTTTAACATTAGTGTAATTAATTAGTCTCTAACAATAAAAACTGCATTTGTCAGACGATATTTTGTTGATATAATATTTATACTAGTATTTCATTAAAAATTAAATTCATTTGCTATTTTTCTGGTTCTATTTTTTTTCTTTAAAAAAGAGAGCAAGCTTAATGCTAATTGATGCACCACCATTTAGCCGGTTAGTCCATATTCCTTTTTATTTAAGTTGTTTAATTTAATTATTAAAAAAAAAAAGTGGAAACCACTACTTAACCCCATATACCAAATGTGTCTGGGTTAGATGAGAAGAGTTTGGTTTGTTTAGTGTAAGAACCAAATTCATTTATTGTACGAGGGAAAGGAGATACCCGCAAATCCCTTCCTCACTTTTAATTTTCTTTTCTCAATTTGAGGGTTTTGCATTGCATGCAAATTAATTATATTTGCATTCCACCAACCAAGATACAGAAGAATAAAGATTTCGATTATTATATCATGATAATATGGACCTTCTACCAACAATACCTATTTCAATAATAAGGCATTAAAAGAGGTTCATTATTGTTCATATGCATGCATAAATTCAATAATTTAATACAACATTCATATTTATTACAAAGCTTCTTACATTAAGGAAGGTTTCCAATGTGTAAGTCATCGCAGTACATACGAATCAATCATGTAAATTAAAGGAATCCATTGTGGGTATATTACTTATTATTATTATCTCATTCAATGAGAACACTTATATTTTTAGCTTCATATAATTTTCCCCTTTTTTTTCGGTTATATATTATTATTACATGCTTTAAATACTTCTGCCAAAATGCGAATCACGATACTCGTATACGTAATCAATTAAAGAAAATCTATGTGATTTAAATAATCCTTTGTTGCACTCCATTATTATTGCATAGCATGGGTTTTGTTTGGTAGAATGACACAGATACAGAAAGAAGAGACATATGAATATATTTAATTTGAACTAAAAAATATATACAATATCACAAAGACATTGTGCTTTAAATATATATATATATATATATATATATATATATATATATATATATATATATATATATATATATAT
>JASCZI010241795.1:14648-26516 GCA_036250425.1 Stylosanthes scabra
CGTGTGGAGGGGTTTCTTTCTTCTTTCATGCTGAAAGCAATAGGTGCTTTGCCTTATAACAAAGTGGCTTTTTTTGCTTTATCAATAACATCTGTTTGTGAAAGCATAGACCAAAATTGGAAGTCAGTTATCAACAAATGAAAGGTGGGAAGGGGCCTAGCATTAGGATCATGTCTTCTTTATTAGTTCTGTTGTTTCCTTAATCATGTTTTCCCAATAATTTCAAAATTTGATTCTATAAATCCAATTAAGGGGGCAGGGTTTCATTGCAGTGATTTTTCCATTTGTAAAACCTGATTCTAATAAAAGTCATGTTTAATGTGTTGCTTTTATGACACTGATTATACTACTGGGAAGAAAAAGAGAGAGACAAAGGAAGAAAGAGGGAAAAAGTTTGGCTTCAACCTTTTCTTGGTTACTATATACTCCTATAATGGAAGGGTAAGATATCTAATTAGGACCACTACTTCCCAATTATAGGTTTCAATTGGAGGAAAAGAAAGTCTACATTCAGTTTATAATTACATATATCAAAGCTCATTGGATAAAGAGAAAGTGACTAAACAAAGTAACCTCACAAAAAAAAAAAAAAAAGGCTGAATGATCTTTGAGTTAGGCAGTTTTTTTGGTTACACACTAGCTGTTTGCTTGGTGCATCACTTTCTCTCTGATTTTCCATCTCATTTTCTCAAATAATCATGTATCCTTAAAAGACTGTGATTGTGTATTGGTACACATTTTGCTTTGGATTTATGTAAATTCTGATCCAACTATGTATAAGCTACTGTAATAGCCCCAATATTATTTTCCTCTAAGTTCTAACCTAATACTTAGTTTTCAACTCTTGTTAGATACATGGATACCATTTTTATTGGTAATGTTTGAACATTTGATACTTTTTAGCTTTTAGTTAATAATATTTTAGAGTACAAAACTTGCATCAGCTAAATCATGCAGCCATGTTTAATTCATTTACAAATAATAGGACCACAAAGTATGCACCATTCACCTAATATCCTTGTCAATTTGTCCATCAAACCAGGTCTCAATGTTGGTTTTGGATGCATGGACAATTGTCTATATGTGTGCAATAATTCAAGTCCTGTTTAGATCATCATGTGTCACTTATTCCAAATTGTGTTTTCCAAGAAAACAAATACATTTATAGAGCATAGTTATATGATTATCTGAATATTTCCCCAAATGGAAATATACAGTTCAGTACATAAATTCAAACAATTATGAAATTGATGAAGAGTAAGAACAAGCAATGGCTTCACTTTTTACCATGTCCAGTGAAATTAGCACTGTCGGCACTACTGCAATTTTAGTGGTGTATCTAACAAACATGGTATAAAGATATTCTTCTATGGCATTTTCCATTATCAGTGTCCATCTTCTTTTGTTGTTGACTTTTGTTTTTCCTATTTAATGTTATAATAACTTGTATGCCAGTGACTCAATGTTATTCTACATTTACTTAATTAGTTAAATGTACTTAAATTTGCATTATCTATACATATAATGTGTAAAATATTGCTTCCAAATATGCATAACTATTCTGCATAATAATAGCCTTTATGAGTGCATGACAGCAAAAGCCTGATTTTATTGCTTTAGTTTCCCCCTTTATTATTAATATGTATTTTGAGGACCCCATCTTTTTATACATTGAAGGTCACTGTGTGGAGTTATATTCAAATGAATGAGGGAGTCAGAATCACAATCACACAGCACTTCTGTCAAATGAAAGCTGCGGTAAGCCTTTCTTGCATATCACTGTTTTGCTTCTATATTTGCTACATTTTCTTTTTACTCTTTCATGATAGTGAGGACATGACATGATATGTGGATTCATGTCTTCATAGATACTGTCACTGAAGCTTCTGTTTTTCAGAATTGAATCAGTTCAGGCTTTGTGCTACAAGTTTTTCTTCACCATTGGCTTGTGTGTAAACAAGTAGAAAAAAAAAATGAAGTTCATGAAACTTGGGACAAGGCCAGATACTTTCTACACTGAACAAGCTACCAGGTTTTCATAACAATCATTCCTCAATAGGATCACATACTAATTATGTTTATATATGTATCTATGCTATATATAACACATTCATAATTTGACTTGTGTTTATCATAAATGCAGGACTTTGGTTTCAGATATACCAGTAGACCTTGTGATAAAAATCAATGATATTACTTATTTGCTACACAAGGTATTGGAACTAAGGTTGAGTTTTGATGTGTGTAAATAAATCAATGAATAACATCAAATTTTTTTTAGCTTGGTTCAATTATAATTTTGCTTTTTTGTTAGCTGCAGTCTGCAGTTCTTCCGAAATGTGGTCTTCTGCAACAACTTTGCAGTGACTTCAGTGATTCTGAGCCTGTTTCTCTAGAGCTTCATGATACACCTGGAGGCGCGAATGCTTTCGAACTCTGTGCCAAGTTCTGTTATGGAATGTCAATCAATATTAGTGCTCATAACCTTGTGCCAGCATTCTGTGCAGCGAAGTTCCTCCAAATGAACGAATCGATCGAGAAGGGTAACTTTTTAGGGAAGCTTGAGGCCTTCTTCAATTCTTGTATCCTTGAAGGTTGGAAGGATTCCATTATAGCACTTCAGGCCACTGATAAGTTACCACTTTGGTCAGAGAAGCTTGGCATAATAAGGAAGTGCATTGATTCAATTATTGAGAAAATTCTCACACCCACACCACAGGTTAAGAGCCTTAATACCCATCTTTTCCTCACTTTTTTTCTGATATTTCTTCTTAGGAAAGATCTATGCATTGAAGAAAATAGCAGAATTAAATTTTACATATGCAAGAAAGATTTGTTAGGAAATTTTGTGCTTAATAATGATTAGTCTTTGCAGGTTAAATGGTCCTACACCTACACTAGGCCCGGTTATGCTAGAAAACAGCATCATTCTGTCCCAAAGGATTGGTGGACAGAGGACGTGTCGGATCTCGGTATAGATCTTTTCCGGTGCATAATAATGGCAATCAGATCAACATATGTGCTGCCAAACCAGCTTATTGGTGAAGCATTGCATGTCTATGCTTGCAAATGGCTACCTGGCCTCACAAATATTAGAAGCTCAGGAAGTTCACTAGCACAAACCGAAGAATCTAAAGCGAAAATCCAAAAAATTCTTGACACAATTGTAAGCATGATTCCTGCGGATAAAGGATCGGTTTCAGTTGGCTTCTTGTTGAAACTTCTCAGCATTTCGAGCCATCTTGGAATCTCGCCAACAACGAAAACAGAGCTGATAAAAAGAGCCAGCATACAGTTTGATGAGGCAAAGGTGAGCGACTTGATCTACCGTTCGGCTTCTTCTTTGGACCGGAACTTCTATGACACCGAATTAGTCCTTGCGGTTCTAGAGAGTTTCTTGAAGTTTTGGAAGAGCAAGCCCCCTAGTGTAGTTGATAACAGGCAATTCTTGAAATCAGTCAGAAATGTTGGAAAGCTCATTGATTCCTATCTTCAAGTGGTTGCAAGGGATAATAATATGTCAGTGTCAAAGTTTGTAGCTCTTGCTGAAGCCGTGCCAGCTATTGGCCGATCCGAGCACGATGATCTTTACCAGGCAATCAACATCTATCTTAAGGTGAATTATATCTACATTTCTTGTGAATCTATGTCAGCTTGTTGAATTTTCATGATCTCATTCTACATTCATGATCTATGATAAAATACTACAACAAAACACCAAAACTATAGTGCCTTAGGCATTAAGCTACTTCATTATATGCAATTTAGTTCTATGGTACATTCATGATAATGGTTTAACTTTTAAGTTCAATACATAAACAGGTTCATCCTGATCTTAGCAAGGCAGACAAGAGGCGCTTGTGCCGGATTCTACAATGCCAAAGACTGTCCCCAGAGGCGCGAGCGCACGCAGTTAAGAATGATCTTCTGCCACTAAGAACAGTTGTTCAGCTTGTCTACTTTGAACAAGAGAAAGGCTCTAATAACAATAAGGCAGCAGCAGCAACAACCAGAACCATCAATCATCACAAGCTGCAAAAATCACATCATGAAATGCTTCAAGGAGCAGCAGAAGCAGCAAAGCGGCCAGCTATGAACAAAGAGGAACTCATAAGAAGAATGTCTCATGCTGAGAGCAGAGGAAAGGTTCAAAACAGAAGTAAGATATCAGATGGTAAATTGGCATTGGAGATTGAAAGGAAGATGGTTATAGGAAGAGGAACAAAAGAAGAATGTGCATCAGAGTCCAAGTTGGAAATGGTTTCAAAGAAAAGCATGAGAAAGGTAAGGAGTAATAAATCAGAACATGGCCATGGAAATGGAAAATAAAAAAAAGTAGTAATCATAATCATAAAACATTGAAGAATTCAGATAAAATCTCAATCTCAATCTTGACAATCTCAACCTTCCAATATGTGCAATTTGTAAAACTTAACCTCAATTCTTATTATTTCATTTTGTGTCATAAAAGAAAGAAATGTAAGAAGTGTATGTATGTATGAATTATGATCCTTTGCACTTTCTATCTCTCTCATGTATTAATGTTCATTATTCCAAGTGGTCAATGCTACAAATGCACTTGGATTCTTCTTATTGATGAGATATACAATTGTTTTTGGAAAATTAATTCAAGCATTAAATTATTGGGTGTATAATTTATTTCATATTAATGAGTTTTTATTATAGTTAATGATGAAAACCAGAATTGATTCCCGATATATGGAAAGGGTATTATATTTAACACTCAAATTTCCATTCAAGTATATACTATGATGGTGCTTTTAAGAAAATGACTTATTATTAGATGCAATAAAAGAAAAAGTTTTTGGTAATAATAGATATAATTTTTTTATTTTGAATTTTGTTTCTATTTATAAATTATCATGGAATTAGATATATAATATTAGATGTTATAAATATATAATTAAAGATGTTATTTACATGTGATTATAGATATTAAATTAAACCCTAAACCATTATTTACAACACGGAAAAATGTAAACATTAACACAGACAAATAAAATTTATGTGTTGATGTTTACATTTTTCAGTGTTGAAAATAGTGTGTACGAAGATATATAATGGTTATATGTAACATTACGATAATTATATATTTATAATGTTTTATGCATTAAATTATATATCTTAAGTTAAATAAATTAATTTTAGTTATTATCTTGCTGAATCAACTTGAGTTGATTAAGTGATTAGTTTACTAGTCTGTTTAAGCAAGTATTCAGAGGTTTCGAATATCTAATTTGTGCATGCTGCAATTAATTGACCATCGACAAATCTTTAAATAGAGTGGTTCATAATTTAGAGTAAAAGGGACATTTAAAATAAATATAATTGATATTATTTGGAAAAGGTGAATCCCTAATTAAATTCTTAAACAAAATTACAAAATTTAAATGATGAATTTAAGGCATGAATTGAGACTTGAGAAAAACAATAATGATAATTTTTGTTGTTTTCAGAGGTCACATGATTTTTGTGCGGTCATAGTGTAACGTTAAGAAACCCAATACTAAGTTGTTTTTTCTATATAAATCAAAGTGATATTCTCATTTCCATTACTAAATTCTAAATCCAGAGAAGCTGTGAGAGAATCATGACTACCACTTCTCCATTTTCTGCACTTTCTAAATGGTAATTGATAATTAAGCCCCACTCCTTCATTTCACCATTTTTACAGTAGCTAGTAATCTTTTCTTTTTCTTTTTTTTAATCTTAATATCATTTAATTTCTTTTAGCTTTTGATTTTTGTAATGAGTTCTCCTTTTTTTTTTCTTTTCTATTCAATTTGTGGGTGTGTGAGTCTCTGCTGCACGGATATGTCTATTTTTCAAAAATATCAGGTACGGGTGCTTCAAAAATACGGCTCGGTACCCCGTACCAAACAAAAAAAATTTAAAAGTTTTTTTAATACGTTTTGAGTATGATTGGATACGTTTTGAGTACGACTAAATATATATTTTTTTTAAATTAATTCAAAATCATGTTATTTTAAGTAATTTTTTTTTTGTTTTTTAATTTTTTTATTCTAAAACTATTTAAATATGATATTTAATATATTAAATTATTTAAATATTTTATTTAAAAATAAAAATTTATTTTATTAGTTAAAATATATTATTTATCTTTTAAATTTTATAAAATTTACTTATTTTTTATATATATACTTGCATACTGATATCCCATTTTTTAAAAAAAAAATTTGTATTCCGTATCGGTATCTGTGAAATATAGGTGTGAATGTTTGGTCTACTTAATCAGAAAATTAGTTGATCATGCCTTCTAAATTCTAATTGATTGTTGCATATCAAAATTAATAATAACATTGATCTTTGTTGTGAGGAACTGATTATTCTGGTTCTGTGAATTATGTGCGAAACGTGGAAATTGTAACTTTGCAACCATCTTATGCTGTCTTTGTTTATTTTTATGTTTTTTGTGTGAATTATTTTAAGACATGTCAAATTTATTTCTGTCACTATTTGATTACTTAAATTATGTATATGATGTATATAGTGATATCTTTCATCAAAATACTTTTTTAAAATATCAATATATTATAGAATAATATTACATGTACTATTATATATATCCATATATCTCATCTATAACATCGAAATATAAATATTAACTCAGAAAAATTAAAAAAATATATGAATACAATATACAATAACTTAAGTATAGCACATAAATAATAGATTTCAACAAAAAAATTAAAATAAAAAAATAAAAAATGTATGAATGTGTAGGTAAATTAATTCTATATTTTATAGTTCAGATTTTATACTATATTTTACCGATGCCTTTAGATTGACCCATTAATGTTGACAACAATTATCAGGCCCCAAAAAATTACCCCCATAATCTAATATCAAGCTTGGTTAATTTAATGGTATTTGAAAAGATGAAATTCATGTCAATTAGATTCGTTCTACTTAAATCAATTTAGATAAATTTAGTGGCCAGCCTATTATATAGCTTAATTAAAAGTCGGATTCCAATCGCCATTTTATACATGCAGTAATTTATTGACCAGTTACATATCTTTAATATCTTCCATCTATGGGGTTGAGGGATAGAAAAAAAAATCCTTCTACTTAACAATTTTAGCTAACTCCTTTTTATTAGTTAGTTGCTGGGTTTCTATTTGATTGAAAACATGTATATTTTTGCACATTTAATTTAATTAAGAGGATAGACAACCAATAATAATAATAATACAACATTATTCCAATTTACGATGTGTATGCGTAGTTAAAAAATTGTGGTATGTCTCATTATTGACTAAAGTTAATTATTTTTAAAATTTAAAAATTAATCTTAAACTATTAAGTATATACAAAAATATTGGTATCATATTACAAACCCCTTTAATTAATTATTTAATTAAAATATAATGTTATTACTATAAGAAACTCTTTATTAAAATGTGACGGCAAAAAGCGACGGCTCATGCAGTTAATCTTTAAAAAATCTACTAAAATTATGATTTTCACCGGTGATAATGGTAAATAAAACGAAATTTTCTATTGTTAATAAAAATCAACTATTTTATGGTAGCTAGATAATATTATATAAAATCCACAAGATATGGTAAAACATGCTTTTGGATTTTGGGGACTTTTTTTTTTCAGGAATGTGGTGAAGATGTTGAGGTGCTATGAAGGAATAAAGCAAATGTTCACAACTTTCATGGTGAACTGCTTTGGAATGGATGATGGATCCACAAGACCAACTGGTAGAGGCTTAAAAAATCCTCAATTTCTTGCCAAAAAAACAATGTGTATGTTCTTCTTCTTATTATTGCCTTTGCTTCTTACTTTTCATTCATTTTGCAACAATTAGTGATAGTAATTATAATTTGAATCCAACAATAATAAAGTATGTAATGGACTATATATGTATGTACAAGTAACTTGTTGAAGTTTGAATGCATGCAGTTACTGTTAGTGAGCTTGAAGCTCTTTATGAACTCTACAAGAAAATTAGTTCTTTGGTCATTGATGATGGACTCATCAATAAGGTATCTATTAATCTCATCTCTCATTTTTTTATATATAATCTTGATAAGTATATATTAATCAATCATTTCATATAAAAAATATTTAATTTCGCATAATTTTTTTATTATATTATTATAAATAAATTTAATTATTTTGATAATTGAGTAATTAGTTAAAAAATTATGTGAATAAATACATAATTAAATATAAATATATACAAATATATAACATAGTATGCTAGTTTTAATTTAAATGTTTCCTGTAATCCAATTATACTATAAACTATTATTTAATTATTTTTTAGTAAGAAGCACCGCGTTATTATATATAAGGGTAAAGTAGTGTTTTGGTCCCTAATATTTGGATCGAATTTTATTTTAGTCCCTAATGTTTAAAACATTCTATTTTAGTCCTAAAAGATTTCAATTAGACTTAATCAAGTCCCACCGTTCGATGTTTGATGTGAAAACTTAACGTCGTAACTAACGCAGTCGTTTGTTTAGTGATTAATTACTTCACTTTCGTATTCAAGAATATCATATTTCAAAGTTTATACTTTATCTTCTTTTTTCATTCTTGTGACGAAGAAAACACTTAAATACATAAACATTCATCATTGTCGTGAGATAATTGAAGGGAGAAAGTCTCCGTCAGTGCTCTTGGGTGGTTATTAAACTTTATATGCATAACGAGTTCAGATTTCATTGGTTTTTTAAGACAGAAAAATAACAACTATATTAACTACAATATTAAATTCTTATATAACATTATTTAACGGTGGAACTTGATTGAGTTCAGTTAAATTTTTTTGAGACCAAAATAAATTTTTTTAAATAGTAAAGACTAAAATAGAATTCGCACGAACATTAAAAGCATAACAATATTTTAACCTATATATAATTAATCATTTTAATGGTTTTGCTTCTTTAACATTATGATATCACTGCAGGAAGAATTTCACTTGGCCTTGTGCAAGACAAACAAGAAGGAAAGTTTATTTGTAGATAGGGTACGTACGAAAGAAAATCTTTCTCTCATTTGTCATTTCTATGAGACTTATAAATTGTACTTCCTTTATTTCATTTTAATTTCTCAATTTCATTCTAACATGCTAATTAAGATAATTATTAAATTGTATTAAAAATTTAAATAATGAGATTAAAATTACTATAATATCTTTATTATTAATGTACTAAACCTAAATTTGATTGGCTAGCATAAAAATATATTAAAGATTGTTTAATTAGTTATTGAAATTATAAAAAGATATAATAGAAAAATTTTAATTTAATAACGTTGAAATCATAAAATGAATAAATAATTTAAAATAAAAAAATATAAAATTGGACAATTAAAATAAAATAGAATGAATAATTTATATTCATGATTTCGGTGTAGGTATTTGACTTGTTTGACTCGAAGCATCGTGGAAGTCTTGATTTCAATGAATTCGCAATTGCTCTTTCTGTCTTTCATCCCAATGCACCAATCGAAGACAAGATCGACTGTAAGACTTTGTTTGTTTTGAGTGAATAAAAAAACAAATAAAGAGTAGAGAAGTAAATTTAAATTTTAATTTATAATAAGTTTCCTTTTTTGTGACAGTTTCATTCAGATTGTATGATCTAAAACATCGAGGATATATAGAGAGAGAAGAGGTATGAAATAAATTTTTTTTTTTAATTTAATTTTGATATATTTACGGTGTAAAATATTTTATAATCACATTCGTTAGTTTGTATAATTAATCATGAAGTGAATAAAAAAAATTATTTTTTTTAATATAATATTATTTAATTAAATATATGTGTAAAAACATTTTACATTGTCGATGTATTGAAATTAATTTTTTTTTATTGCAATTAATATATATTTGGATTTTTCACCGTTTAATACCCTATAACCTAGAACTACTAATCTTTGTTCTATATATAGACTATTCTATCTATGAAAGTTGGCAAGATTAGGAAAATTTAGAGAAACAATAAATAGTCCATTAACATAAAATTTGGACATATAGTTTCTAACTTTTTGTTGTTTTTTTTTAATAAGATTGATTAGAGATAATTGAAGCCTAAATAAGCATTATGGTTTTTATCATGTGTAGTTAAAGCAAATGGTGGTGGCAACCCTTTCTGAATCTGGCATGCATCTTTCAAATGATGAGGTTGAATGCATTGTTGACAAGGTAATTCATATGTGTTCATAACTCATAGTATACATATTATTGAACCATATTTCTAACTATTGAAAACTTTGTATTCAAGACATTTCAAGAAGCTGATATGAAAGAAGATGGGAAGATTGATAAGGAAGAATGGCGGCAGTTTGTGTTTGGCCATCCTTCTCTTCTCAGAAACATGACCCTTCGACATCTTAAGTAAGTAGTTATATCGTAGAATTGAGTGAATAGTGAAGATTTTTATCAAATTTTTATAAAAAAATAAAAAAAAATTTCTTTATTAAAAGAAATAATTTTTACTCTTCGCCCTAAAGGTAGCTCTTTCTTTTAGTTTCTTCTATGGTTTCTATCTTTTATTGGTATTCTACTAAGTCCTAACACACATTTTCAATTTTGCTATATATGCAGAGATATCACCACCACATTTCCAGCCTTTGTGTTTCACTCACAAGTTGAAGATGATTTCTGATTGACCCATCATCATTTTCATAATCTGTTTTGGTCTTTATTGAAAAACAATATTAATATATATATAAATAAAATGTTCTTCTGTTTTTTTTTTTTTTGACATAATAAAATGTTCTTCTTTAATTCTAGTATATTGAACAAAATAATATAACTAGGATAACTACATGCATTTTAGTTAATGTATAAAAATAATAGGTTTCCCTTTATATATTCTGGAAAAAAAATGCTATTTGTACACTAAAATTAGTCATTAAAATCATTAATCAATGTATACCTAGCATAATCCGAAAAAAATTACTAAATTAGAGCAAACCTATTTTTCATAGTGCCAAAAAATATTAAATTTTGTAAAAGTAAAGATTAGAACATATTAATAATTAAGTGAGAATGTTGAACAAAAAAATTAAGTAAGAATAATATCGAACCTATAAATACGAATTTTTATGAAAACTTAATATTAGTATTTTTTTAAAGAGAAACTTATAAAAAAAAGTAAAAAAACATTTATGGACTTTTTTTTTTCGGTGAGTTTCTTTATGGACTTTATAAAATGTTAAATTTAAATGGGCTTAGTATATAATATGTGGGGCCTAAATTTGTGCCAGCATGACCGCAATTAATGGGCTTAAATTTAACGCTGTCACGTATTGGGCTTTAATTCAACGCTACCTTTGTAGGTTGGGCTTAAATTTAACGCTAGTTTATGCTTAAGAAAAACGCTAACGTCTGTATATATATATATATAAAAAAGCCTTGATTGAACAAAAATTATAAGCCTAGGATCAAGTCCCAAGAAAAAAACTTGAGGAGTAAATACCAAAAATACCCTTCATTGAAGAGCATTTTCTCTTCATTCTGCAGTAAGTTTTTGTGTTACTGTGCGAAGCTTAACACACTTTCTGCATTTCATTATTTTGTTTTGCTGAATTTTGATAATGTCAACACTGATACTGTGAAGTGAAGCCTCCAATTCCACCATTGCTTTCTTGTGTTCAACCTCGATTGCTCTTATTTCGTCATGTCGGAGAAAGGAGGAAAGGGTTCATCGCTCTTAAGCAAAGGTAACTCTTCTTTCACTTTCCCTCTTTCTTTTTGCAAATTCAACTTAGGGTTTTCTTTTTTTTTTTTTTTTTTGCATGTGTTAGGGTTGCTTTCGAAAGCGTCTATAATAAGCTTGTACTTATTTATTTATTATTTTT
>JASCZI010241795.1:26550-45455 GCA_036250425.1 Stylosanthes scabra
AATTTGAGAAATTGTTCTACCAAATAGAATTGTATTTGTTTTGATTGCTGATACGAGATCATGTGTTGATTTGTCTTCAGTGGATGATGAAATGGGAATATTTTGAAATGTTGTAATATAAGAACTTGATTGAGTATCCCTTTTTTTCTCTTAACAGGATCCCTAAAAGGGAAAGATGACAGTGCAACAAAATCATCAAAGGGAAGGAGGGTCCAGTTTTCTAAAGAAGGTTAGAACCATTATCCTAGTGCCTAGTGTCTTCTCTGTGGTAACTACATGTGCTAAAGCCTCTTTGTCATGCAGCCGGTCCATTTGAATCTGGAATAACTAGTGCTGGTTCGCCAGCATCCGGCGGAAAAGGTAGGAGTGCGTGTACTGAAATTATTACTGTCTCCATCCTTTCAGGACTTCACAATCTGGCACATTTTGATTGCAGAATTTAAATAGATTGCTTGTTCTTTTTGTGCCTCCCTCGGTCATTTTCTTTTGTTGTTTTTCGTTTCCAAGGTGAATTTAGCAGAGGAGGAAAGGGAGACAAGGTTGCAAATGGAAAGGCTAAAACCCCATCGGACCCTGGAGTTGATCAAAGTTGGTGCTTGCCTTGGTTATTGTTATGATTTATACCTGTATCTTGATTCTCGTTTTTTATTATCGATTTTGGTTTTGTCACTATACTAATCAAATCTGCATTGCATAAACTCTGCTTTAACTAATATCTACAATATTACTTCTATTTGGTTGGCTTATGCAGAACTTCCAGAAAATGTGAAATGCATAATGGACTGTGAGGCTGCTGATATCTTGCAAGGCATTCAAGAGCAGATGGTCATGTTATCTAGAGATTCAACCATCAAAATACCTATGTGAGGACACTTAGAGAACTTTTTTTTATTGACAAGAATACATCGGTTATTTATAGTTCATGATTTAGGGTGAAGATCTGTTTTGAGTTATCTGAATTTCTTCTTTATCTGTAGATCATTTGACAAGGGTATGCACTATGCCACAAGTAATAGCAAGTACTCAGATCCTGAGTCAGTCAGGCGTGTACTTCAGTATCCTTAATCTTTGAAGATGCTGCTTGTTTATACATCTGTGTGCATACTTGTTTTCAGGTGTGTTTACATGGATAAGAAGCAATAATACTTTGCTTTATATGGCTGTTCTCTCTCTGTCTATATTTTGTTTTGTTCTCCCCTTGACTCAAACATTAGGCCACTTAAGGGCCATGGCTTCTCTGATAATGAGGTATCAATCTCATTCTAGCTTCCCTTTGATGTTACGTATTCTTTAGCATTTTCTTGACATCTTTATTCACTGCAGATATGCATGATTGCTAATTTGTGCCCAGAAACTGCTGATGAAGTTTTTGCACTTGTCCCATCGGTAAAGGTATGGCATCAAGCATTATGTATGCCATTGATATAAATCAATATTGTTACTTATGCTTTTTGGTGCTGAAAGTTGTCTACTTAAGTATATGACAAACTCATTTCTCAATTGATGATTATATGTTCAAACATGGTGGTCTTCATTTTGATTTGAATTTGAGCACCTCCCTATTGTTTCTATAGAAGATAAAAGTATGGTTATTATAGAATTCACCAACTAGTTTCATGGCTACTGTATCCATGACTGGTATGGAGTCCAATGTGTAAGATCTATTTTATGGGTTGTGATACTGAGTTTTGTGCCAATAGGATGATGACATGTTATGATATTATGTGTTTCTTCAGGATAAGGAAAGCACTAGCCAGATTCTTAAAGATTCACTGCATCAGCTTGCTAAGCTTAAACAGTTCTGAAGCCATGATGAAAAAGGCTAGCTGGTGAGCCTTGTCTCTTTTTCATGCTTTTGTCTCAGTATCTTTTCTTTGTGTTTCTGCTTTATTATTGATGGAGATTCCTTTCTTAATGTATTGTGAGAGCAGGTTTGCCATTAAGGAGATTTGAGAAGTAATCCCTCTGTCAAATGAAGCATTGTGCCTATTACTTTCTGAGTTTACTAACTGAGAAATTGTAGTTTGAAACTTAGTCCATGTTATGAACTTGTTTCCAACAATGAGGTGAATTTTGAATGCCCTAGACCATGGATCTTGTCTTGTATATGGTAACAATGGAAAACTTGGTGGGTTTTAACAGAATTCAAAACTATGCATTTCAGAATTTTCTAGTAAAAAAAAAAAAAAAACTGATTTAAGCTTAAATATTTTATAGTTATTTCAAAGCTTTGTAGAGGAATATTGTTATTGCAGAAAGTTAAATAGGAAAATTGAAAAAAAAAAATGGTTACAAAAATCTCACAATTTTTTTAAAAAATGTTAAATACATGCAAAAAATCAGTAATCATATATTTGTGTATAATGTGTTGGTCCAAGGATTTTTTTTTTTCTAATTATTATTCTGGATTTTTTAAATGTCAATGTCATAATAGTGTTTTGATATTTTATTCTATGAACTATAGTAATAAATCAGTAAAAGAATTATGTGTAATTTTATTTTTAAATTGGTTAAACATAAATTAAAATGTCACTTTTTTATAAATCAAATTGTAATGTTTTTTCATAAAATAATATATTAATTTGATATTTCACCTTAGAATATAAATAGGATACTCCTTTTTGAAAACGAATAAGACGAAAGAGAAAAGAACGCTTTCAGCGCCTCAGCGGGACGTAAAAAAAGGAATTAACTTTCTTTGTATAATTGAATCCAAGTCAGTGGAAACGACCCCAATGCAATATGACTATGCAGTTTGCTGCTTCTTCTTCTTCTTCATCATCATCACCCAATTTTGCTCTCAAAATGGGTGCAGAAGAAGATGACACACTCCTACAACTACAGCAACCCCAACCAGAAGAAGAAGATGATGATGATCATGAAGATGATGATGATGATGATTCAGAAGAGGCAGAGAAATGGAAGAAGCATTACTCATCAAGGCATAGGATACTTCTTATTGGAGAGGGTGACTTCTCTTTCTCTCTCTCGTTGGCCACAGCTTTTGGTTCTGCTCACAACCTCGTTGCTACTTCCATTGATTCCCATGGTCAGTACCCATACTAAATATTACAACAAAGTTTCCAACTTTACAAGAAATTACCTAAATTTATGCTTACTTTGAATTCTGATCACTGCATTTCAATTTAGGTCTGATTCTGATTCACTCACTGTTTTGTTTTCTCTATGTTTTGCATTGAAATTTGTAAAAATGAAAACTTTGAGGATTTTCCACAATGCCCATTAATTTGATTTCCATTTTTTGAAGAGAACATTGTGAAGAAGTACAGTAATGGGATGAGCAATGTGAGGGAGCTTGAAGAAAGGGGTTGCCTTGTGCTTTATGGAGTTGATGCTAAGGAAATGAGTCAGCATTTCTTTCTAAAAACTCAGAGGTTTGATCGTATTGTATATAACTTCCCTCATGTTGGATTCCTCTATCCAGAGAACAGCTACTGCCAAATCCAGTAACGTTTCCACCATACATTGAATTCTCCTTGAATGTTATGTAAACTGCAACTCATGCCATTGTGTGTGGTAGAATTTGTTGTTCATTTACTGAACGATTGTCTTGAATTTGTGAGAATCAAGCAGGTTGAACAAAAGGTTGGTGAAGGGTTTTCTGTCAAATGCCAAGATTCTGGTAAGGAAAGAGGGAGGGGAGATTCATGTTACACACAAGGAGAGTGATCCATACAGCAAATGGGGTCTGGTCAATAAGGCAGAGAAGAGAGGGCTGGTCTTGCATCAAGTTGTTCCATTCTGCAAAGATGACTATCCTGGTTATGACAACAAGAGAGGACATGGAAAACTCTCTGATGCCTCTTTCCCCATTGGGGAATCTAGTACTTACAAGTTCAAGCTTCCATCCACTCTCTAATGATCATAGATTCATAGGGATTTATGAGTTTCAGGTTTGGTTTTTACTTTTGAGCAAAATGTGTAAGGAGAGAGAGGAAAAAAGTAGTTATATGTTGCAAGATGCAACTATGGTAGTATATGCTCACTTATTAGATACATCTTATGAGTGTGTGATTTGTAAAAAGTTTTCAAATTATTAGAAATCTTACATTGTAAAATCATTCTGATGTAAGATTTTTATTTTAAAATTTTCAGGAATGTAAAACCATCCTTCTAACTACACATCCTCATAAAGTCATAATCCACCAATTCATATTTATGTTAGATATGAAAAACTGTAAAGCAGCTACTGAACTGAGAAAACTATTTCTGATTCAATAATTCAATAGATGTTAAGATTACACAGCAAACATGAAATAAATGTGTGATATTCAAGATATAGTGTTCATACAGTATCTTATATGATACAATATACTGAATCCTAGGTTGAGACTACAAACCAAAAATGCATTTGAATATTCCTAAGATTAGATAAATAAATAGTATATCATCTAATCTATCCTAGTTTACCAAATCTATATTATATCAATTTGAGAGCCAAAAAAGATCCATGTAAAAATAAAAGTAACAGTAGAAACCACCAATGCTTTGCTGCTTCTGAATCTGATGCAGATGAATCTGAGTATTTATCTGTAACTCCCACAAGAAAACGGCAATCTCCAATTGAAGGGTCTAAAAAAGTTACCATCCCAAGTCCATCAAAATCACAGCTCCTTGAATCTTGCATTTGTAGCTGATAGTAACTGTTAAAAGCATATGATATATTTCCCTTTGCACCAATCTCATTACATGAACCACCATAGTTGAGTGTGGTGCAATCAGCAACACTGCATGCCAGTTTCATGTGGTTCACCACGTTAGTCAAATCACTCGAAGGGTCTGCTACACACCATCTAGATGGAAGATACTGAACATTCTTCGCATTTTTCAATTGCTTGTTTCCAAGTCCAAGGTTCAACGGATACTTAGCCTGTCCATCGAAAGAGAATATCCCCCAATGCCTTTCAAAGTTTCCGGGGAGTGTGCTCTTAGCTCCTTCGTCAAGTAGACTGAAGATATAAACGTCAACAGGAGGAGAATTCGGCCTCAATGGTGTCCCTTTGTTGCTCACAATGTGACTGATAAGACCTTGATTAAAGACCCTTGCAGCAGTAATATTTGCCCCAATAGCTCCATCCGAGGGCCAACCGATTTCGCCAATAACTATTGGCAACTGACCAAATCCAAGTTTACTGAGGGCTGCAACTAAAGTGTCGTAGTTTCCATCAAACGCATTGGTGTAGACATTGGAACCATCAGTTACAGGATGAGTAGTTCCCTCAAAGAATGCATAATCTTGGGGGAAATCTCCATTGTCATAGAGACTTAGAAAGGGGTAGATGTTAACAACAAACGGTGAACCATTCGAGTTGAGGAACTGAACAAGTTGAGTAATGATTTGGGTCAGTTCAGGACGAAAAGCCCCTTGGGAAGGAAGGGACGCGGATCCATAGGCGTCGGCATTGCAGGGAACAACTATCTTTACATAACCAGCTAGATTTGCTTTGACTAAGGATTGTTGAACATTGAGAACTGCAGGCATCACCAAGTTCTGAAACTGGCCATTATAACTTGTAAGAAAGGGTTCATTTCCAACTGCAACATACCTATCATACAAGGCAGATGGAAAAAATCAATATGAACTTTTCATATGAAAAGAGAAGAATCTACAAAAGTAAAAGTAAAGAACAAATTTTTATCATAAATGGCATCTGCATTACAGAAAAGAAAACAAAGATGAAAGTTTTTGCTTTTGAGCTTGTTGCTTAAAAAGTTGGCACCTATTCTGAATTACTCAAATTAACTCTAATCAACTTAAACTATCTTACTGTTTACAGAAGTATGTAAAAAAGATAAAAAGAGACAAAAATTACTAACTTAGAATAGCAATGGAAAATTATAACAATAGAAACACTCTTGATTGAAAGCAACCAATGATTTCCAATACTTCTTGCTGAATGATTTTCAGATTATCAAAATATTCCAATTCCAACAAATCTTATAAAAGAACTTTAACAACTTTATCAAAATATTCCAGAGTGCCTAATTCTTTTGCAAAACACATCCTTACACCAAAACAAATCTCAATTATTTTCTTCCTTTTTTGGTTAATTTTTAATTTTGAAACTAAGGTAATGTGAATGCAGGAATAAAGAGGTGCATAGAAGTTAGAACAAACCTGATATCAGCACCTCCTTTTCCAATGTATGAAGTAAGATTCTGTCTAACCCACAAATCAGCAGCAGAAGGTGAAGAGCTCAAAACTGACAACATCTCATTTGGGATCCCAACCATTACCTGAATCCCACTCCCCATCAGTGCCCTCATCACATCAGGCTCAGCCTCAAACAGCTTCACCTTCTGGATCTTGTTCTCTCTAAGCAGATCAACCACTGTAGTTGGCCTCAGCTTGTGAAATGAAATGGTGCCCCAGTTAACCCCTATTCCTGATTCAGCCATTGGAGCTTCCAAGCTCCAACATATAACAAACAGGTAGAGTGCACCATACAGGAATCTAGGCTCCAACATGTGTGCTCCCACCACTTTGCAATGCTTGACAAAGTTGGAAACTTTAAGAGATCATAAGAGGTTTCTGATGCAGTTTGATGAAAAAAGTGATCTGGGTGTTGGAGTTTTGAAGATTAAAAGCAGAGCAGGAACCACATGAACACAAAACAGAACAGTGTGTTTAGCCAGATAATTAAGTGAAGTTTTGAGTGAAGTTGAAGATAGTTTATGAACTTTATAGTGAGGCTTTTGATGAGTTTGAATTTACCAAAATGCCCTTAATTTTTTAATTGTGTGTCGGTATATTGAGATTTTTTCAACACAAGTCAAGATTATCAGGTGCCTTATGTTTGTATGGCTTTGTTCATTATCTGATTTGTTACTATTTTGAATTCAATTTTATATTCATTCCTTTTGGTTGTAAGTTATATTTTAAGAATTAATTTTTACCTATTGATAATAATAATAATAAAAGAAATAAAGTTGTATGTGATTAGTAAAATTAATCAATTTTTAAATTTATTATTAAAAAAGAATCATTTATATGATAAAGAATTTGGAGACATATAAATATAAAAAGATATGTTGAAATTGTGCATATGAGCAACGCATATATGTGTGGATCTTGATGAAAAGGAAAATAGATCAAATTATTTAGATTCTGTATAAAAGTGTAATTGTATCGTATAAGGATTTTTAAAATTATTTAAATATATGAATTTGATTAGGTAATTATATAAAATTATTTTTTTAAGTTAAACTCATATTTTAAACAGCAAAATAGAAGCTATAGCAAGAATATTATCTTGTGTTGTGATCAGAGATTATTCATGTGACTAAGTATGTGTTAATACAAAAAATTCATGTGCCTAAATAGTCTATTGGGCGTTTAAAATAATGGTGTGTCAGAAATAATAATTTTATACTGGATACAGGTATGACAATTCAGACATTTTGGGGTGTAAAATAGTGTAACAGTGCATGTCTAATTTAATTGTCAGATACAAATCATAGGATAATGGTATCTATAATTATTTGATTTTTTATCACCATGAAACTTATAGTGAGTTATTACAACATATTTATAGCAAAAAATGTGAAATAGAGCTTCATATATTGTTTGTTTTCAATTATGAGAAAGCACAAGGCTCAATTCAATTGAAAAGTGATTATGACACACCAACAGAAATGTTAAAGGTGGGGATATAATTGTAAAATCAAATCAAATATATAAGTCAAGAAACTAGAAAGTGCCTAATAAGTCTAAATAATGTGATTGTGATTTAGCATTAGATGGATAAAAAGGTGAAATGGGTTGGAAACTATACAGTGCTGTTTCTTTCTTTCTCAAACTAATGGATTATCAAACAATTATTAAATTTAATGTGATCTATGCATAATAATACATTCACTTATTTAAATATTACAAATTTCTTAAATATCATGTACTAGTTATTTTCATATTAAATTAAGTTAATCTTATGCTAATGTACTGTGTTGATTATCTCTTATTACAAATTTTGTCTTATTCAATATCTTAAACTCAATTATTAATTTATTTTTTTTCTGGTCGGTGGTAACAGTACTGAGGTTTAAATATTCAATAATAATTCCTTGAGATGCTTCATGTTCATGATATAGCTAAATCACTGTCCTTTTTTCTCCAGGTTTTGAAAAAAATTACCTCCCATATTTGGTGAATCCAAGAAAGGATAAGGACCAGCAACTGATTATTCTTGATGATAATGATTCTTAAGGATATTAATAATCCTAAAGCATTCTTAAGAATTAATATCCACAACAGTAACATTCATGTATCCTGCATTATTACAAGTCATTTCAAGACCAAATCTTTATCTTTATAGTACTAAATTTATAAGATCATCAGATTTGGCATGCTCATAATTCATAGTTAGCTTGGGATTCGATCCCTACCATTATTTACAAAGAGAATTTCATAATAAAAAAAACTGTTTCTAACTTTCTATACATTAACTGTATGCATAACCCTTACAATTTTATATGACCAACATTATGCAAAGATAATTAGAAAAATAAAAGAGAGGTGCATGTTAACCTATTTCCTAATGGCATCTTATGGTGCTTGCTTGCTGGGTCCCTATCACAATCACACCCTTTAGCTTGCTTTTCTGACCTTAGCTTAAAAATTCATGTGCAAACCAAAATGATCTCATTAAATACAGACTCATATCATTTAACAATACTGATTTTTCTTTTCATTATTATTAGGTTATAAACTGTGACTGATCTTAACTCGGTATGATGGAAGAGGAACTGAGATTTTCACATTATTTTGTTTCTTTAGCACTAATTTTCTCCCTTAATTAATGTCTTCAAGAGTCAATAAATCATTCAATCATAGAGCAATTAGAAAATAGTTTTCAGGTTCTCGGCATCTCGGGATTCCGGATCGACTATAGGACCCTGTTTAAATTTCCGCTCTCAAATTAGATAGTTTCAACGGCAATTACTCATTCTTAAAATCAACGAGCATTCTTAAGACCAAATAGTAACGCCGTCAAAATTTTAAATGTAAGAAGTTGTGAGGAAACAAGAATTTTTGTAGCCATAGAATTGGGGGTAAAAACAGATTGCCCTTCCTAACTGTGAGGATCAGTTGTTAGTGCAGTGCACCTTTTTTTATTATATATCCAAAACCACTTTGCAATTGCATGCTTTTGAAGGATTGTAAAAGGAAACATGTCTTGTTAGGCAAGTCCAGATATTGATATTTATCAACCAAAACAAGAAGGAAAAAGAAAAGAAAAGAAAAAGAAAGGAAACCAAAAAAAAGTCAGCATTTTCAAAGAAAGATTATTATCTGACAAATCTTCATTCTATTGGTGATTCCTCATTGAGAAACACCTTATCTTTGTAGCTTTCTTTGCCACTTTGAGGGAATCCAAACATCATATTGGGGCTGGTTGGTAAAAGAGAATATTAGAATATAGAAATCAGAAAGCTTATTTGACACTCTCTAATTGTTGAGTATTTATGTCTGCCACCATAAAAGAGAGAAGCTCAAAGAAAATAGTAGCACATGCTTATCACTTCCTGGAGGGTGCTTTTGCATCTACATTGCACCTTAGAACACTCTCATTCTTTCCTTCTTTCTTTCTTTTTTTTTAATCCTCAAAGATTCAAGATTGACACAGATATCTATGGCCCATAATCCATTCACTAATCACTACTTTGGTTATCACTCTATCTTGTTTAGGCTCACTGAAAATTGAAGATGGCTGCATTATCATTACAAAATTGGATTCTTAATCCCCCAATTGCATCATTGCCTACTCATTAGTCATAATAAAATGATTAACACAATAAACAACTCAGTTTGTCCTAACGAATTTCAAATCGGATACTTTAGTTCCTAATAAATTTTTGTTCGCCAAAAATACTGTTAAGTTATTTCTCATTTTTTCTTTCAGGTAGCTTTATTTTGTGATAATTAAATTAAGATCTTATCAACCACCATGAATACCTAAACTTCTGCTGCATTTAACTTTTCTCTAAAGCAAATTGTTTTTCCATGTAACACTAGAAATATAGCTCTAATACCATCTTAAGAATGCAGGATCTGATGCCAACATAAACAGAATGTTTCAATGAATTCTCTGGAAGAATGGTTAACTAACTGGAAAAATAATAATATGAAGAAAAGTTTTAAAAGTGTGTTTAGCTCTGAAATATGAATGACGTGGCATGCATTCAATCAAAAGATCAACTAACAATTCAAAGCACAGAAAAGATTTTTTTGTCAACCATGGCATTATTGCTGAGCATTACTAACCCCTTTTACTTTGCACGTAACAACAGATAAGCAAGGCGCCAAGGCCTTCTGGATCATCAAGCTTTGTCATTATGATGTGATTGGAATAGTTTATGCCACTAGCTAGTTTAAACAAGACAAAATAGTTGACATAAACACATGATTATTACTCATAACTCTGCATTAGATTAGACTCATAATAATCCATGCTTTTGAAAGTGTTTATCCTAAGATGAACAATTGAAAGGTGAGGGCACAATAAGATAAACTTGTTTTAACATTAAATAAATATTAATACACTATACAATACAATATACAATCACCATTCTGCATTGGTGTGATCCATGCTTATGAAAAAGTTTATCAAGATAAGCAAATTAAAGTGTGAGAAAGCAGAAAAGGGAAGGGGTGTAAAGTCCCAAGTGTGAGATTCCTTACATGAATAATTGAAGCAATGCTTTTTCTTCTTTGCTTTCTCCTCTCCTCTGAGACATTTCATCAAACAGAAGATGAACCTGTTATAAAATAAACAGCATATCAAGTATTGAATACAAAAACGCAATGAAAAAATTGAAGCAACAACTTCATGAAGGGTCTTAGCGTCTTAGGGTCACAATAATAACATTTGGAGTTTAGAATTGCAAGTTGCTCGCTGACACTATTACCAAATTTTCCGATGACTAATTCTAAGGATGTTAAACTCGTGGAGCCGACCTAAACTCGACTTGTGAGTTAACTCGTAAACTCGTACCTATTGTATAAAAATAAAATATATTATATATAATATTAAACCTAGGCATTAAAAATTAAAAATTTTCAATTTTAATACACATAATAAGCTAAACTAGTGGTATATATTATGATGACATAATTGCTTTAATACATTCAAATGACGATTATCAATTATGTAATAAGTACAATAACATAGAACACACAAGACACAAATTGGATGCAAAGAAGAGTGAGTGTTAGTAAGTCAATAATTTTATAACTCTAACTCTTAAGGAAAAATCTTTTTTTTTTTTACAACACGACGTTGTTTTCAGCGAAATTGGGTTAAATTCCAAACTCGTTGACTCGCTCATAAATTCGTGAGTTTGAGCGAGTTTATACGAGTTTATTTGAGTTTAGACGAGTTTAACCAAATTTACTGAGGTATGAATTTAGTGCCAAGTTGACTCGTTTAAGGGTTTGGTGTGGCCCGTAAGTGTTTCATGCACAAGGTTGAACTGAACCCAACATTTATTTAATCGTATTAGTGAGTTAATTAATGAATTATCCTAAATTAGTTTAAAAAAACAAGGATTGTATTTTTTTATGCATAGTTGTTGGACTCATGGCCCAATCTTAAGTTTCCAAAAGCACATGAAGCCCACTAAAATTGGCCCCATTTATATCAACAAAAATAAAGGTTGAATGTTGAGGCAAACTCCATAGTTAATTATGGGTGATATCATATACATACATACATTATCTGCCCTAGAATTTCATCAAAGTATATTAATTATTTTTACGCTAATTTTATTTTCTTTTCACTATTAATAATGATAAATATTTTATTCTATGTCATCATCAGCTTAACTAACTAACCTATCAATATGACTTTTCAATATGTTTTTAGTTAGATTGCGCTTTACCTAGTATCAATAGACAAAAACATCATAGAATTATAAATTATTGAAGGGCTGTTTTAATTTCATAACTAATAAGCATTTAAATTATTAATTTAATTTTAATTCATAGGCCAGACCACAGAAGGTAATAACTCCATATATATAATTGTTCTGCATTAATTTCCAATGGATAACAATAATAACAATAATTCCTTAAAAAAAAACAATAATAACAATATAATATATAAAGTAGTAGAAGGAGGAAATTAAATTAATCAACCCTAAATATAATTAATTAACTAAAGAGACTATGTACAAATAATGAAATCAAGTAAACTAATATCCCTGAGCATTTTATTGGATCAACCCTAAATATAATTAATTAACCCTAAATATGTGTATGGTTATTTATTTGGATTTAAGCTCAGAAACAATGATAAGATCAGTGTGTCCAACTTTTTTCCTCATAGAACTTGTTAATTTGACAGCATCCACATTATCACCAATCACCACCACTTCATCTTTCTCTTTCCCTTCTATTCCCACAAAATCCACCCCTGCATATATCAATAAATTCGCCACAAATTAAATTGATAAGAAACGAAAAGTGTGTATTACAAAGAATGAAAAAGTTTAAGTTTTTCATGTTAAAAAAAAAATTGATAACTAACCGTTTGTTCCAGAAGCAACGGTAAGTGCTTTAGCCCTGCACTTGTCACACTTCATTTGAACCTTCATCACAATCTTTTGCTGCATATACATAATTATTAAATTATTTAGATTTTAGAAACCTACTTATTAACATGAAATTTAAATGAAAATACTAATAATAAATAATGAATAAAAGTACCTTCATGTTATTTGCTTGTAGGGCTCGCATAGACATCATAAGTGTATAACAGAATGAATGTATATATAATACATGAACCAATAGCTCAGAGCTCAAAGGAAAGGAAATTAAAATTAGAAAATTACAACTATGTCCTCCCAAACACAGCATAAAAATATTAACTTCCTCTGCAAGCATTATATTCTATTATTTTCTAGCCTATCACGTCTTTGTCAAAGGTGATAAATACGTGTTTCAAGGGGTTTTTTTTTCTTTTCCTTTTTTATATTAATTCATTATAATTGGTGTGAAATTGTTGACTAGTTTTGGAAACTAATGTGTATAGCTGTAAGATTAAAAAAAAGGAAAAAAGAAAGGATTGTATTGGCAAAGATTGGTGAGGAAGATAATCTGTTTGTATCTGTAGTTACAACATTTCAAAGGACATAACCAGGATTATAGTCTGAGGCTTATAACATGTGGTTGCGGAGGCAAAACAGCACTTCAAGAAAAAAATATTTTTAATTAATTTTTTTATTCATCGAGTATCTAAAAATTTATTCCAACTAATTCGGGCTCAACTCAAATTGCACACCTGGACATGGTGTATGAGACTCTAGACCGCGATAGCTGCAAACGATAAATTTTAAACTTGAGATATATTTAAATAAATTCGAATCGCTTAACAAAATTCCTTTGTTGGAGGTTTGGTCATTAAAATTAGGTACAGGGGCAAGCTAATTTCAACTGCCATGTATTATTTGTGGCATAATAACAAAATAAATAATGTAGGGTTAAAATATGAATTTTCATTACCAAATTTGTCACTAATTTTATCGATAATGCTGACAAATAAATTATGTCGGTAAAATTCGCCGGTAATATCTTTCTTTCTAGTAGTGATTCTTAATAGTTATATATAAAGAAAAAAGTAAGACGTGAATGAAGGATGAAAGTATTAATCTTTAAATTAAATACAATAATTGTTCTAACATATTAATTGCATTGGGAAAATTGCTCTGTATCTCTCTGCCATTAAAAAGCTTCAATCATGAATTATTCAGATTTAACCTCAGCTAAGCTAATGATATTAGTTTGTCCAACTTTTTTCCTGAGAGAATTTGTCAACTTAACAGCATCAACGCCATCTCCAATAACAACCATGTTCTTCTTTTCTTCTCCCTCTATTCCCACAAAATCCACACCGTTTGCTGAAGCAGCAATCTTGAGTGCCTTTGTTCTGCACTTGTGGCAATTCATGTACACCTGCATCACAATCTTTTGCTGCACACATTGCAAAAGGATGATCAGTTATGATTCACAATTTCACATTCATATTTATAAATAGAAATAATATAATAAAATATGTACATATATGTACCTTCATTTTATTAGAAATTAGAAGCAATATGGTGTATGTGATGAGCATATAATGAGAGGAGGGTATATTTATATGCAAGTGATGAGATGTGTAAGAAAATGCAAAACCGGGTCAACTTAAATTATTAATTATAGGTTTTGTCTAAAGTGGATCTGGTTCATGATGAATCGAATAAAATATTTTTAAATGAGTGGTTGAAATTTTTTCTATATTTTATTTTTATTATTCATTGTAAAATCACAATCACTCATTTGAGAATATTCCACTTAGTGCACTATGAACTTGGTCCATTTAGACTTCTCCTTAATTATAATGTATAACATGGATTTTTTAAAATTAAATAAAGTCATGCTAAGTCAAGTCCAGCTGTCCAGGGAAAATACACAGAAATTAATAATGGAAATATTTAAAAGTAATGAATTTTACTTTTTGTATATATATTTCTTTCGCGATATCTTAAGATAAAAATACAAATCAAATAAATTTATATTATATATATAAAATATTATTTTAATCTCTAATATCTGAACCAATTATAATGATTATAACATTATTTTAATTTATTCATTTGTATAAAATTTTTGCTTGATTATTATTAAATCATAGCATATATATAAGACAATTGTGCTTTTTTTTTTTTTTTCTCTAAAGAGAAAATCAAATGGGAAGTAACTATGAAACTCAACCCACGAATTGGTGCAATAGAAGTTAGTTGACACTAATTTTGATAGGAACGTGTTGACAAATAAAATTTAAAAACGTGTTTCTCTTGACGCGTTAGATGGATTATATTTAAAAACTCAGATTATATATATTGACTTGTTTGTTATTCAAGTCAACTTACTATACTATATTAATTGTATGTATTTGTATATATACACACTACTATACTATACAGTATACATACACCACACAATAAATTAAGAAACGTTGTATCAAAGAATTTCTACATACTCCATATAAAATGGGTAAAGCCTATTACACATACATTGTAACTGTATGAATTTATAAATATATTTTATTACCAATTTTGAGCGACGTTTATCTTAATGTTTGAAATTATTAAAATATGTATGTCGCATAGTAACCCAATAAATCATGGCCGTCCATTCCTAATCAAGTTACTATGTTGCATAGTAAATGAATCATAGCCGTTCATTCATTTTTCATGTAATAGTAAATCTTTTATTATAAATAGGGCTATGATTTCATAAGTTTTTCACATTTCAGAAATCAATAAGAAATTCTCTCTCTTGCTCTCTCTAGCTTTCTCTCTTGCTTTTCTTTTATTCTCTCTTTTATAGCTTAAGTTTTATAACACGTTATCAGCACGATGCTCTAACCAACTGAGTAAGTGAAAATTGAAGGTAATGAATTTTAATTATGTCAAAATCTCCTTTTAATATATCTATGAAGGAATTATTGATCTTGGAAGATAAGATCCATGATGATTGAATGGGTCCTAAAGAAACCATTAAGATTGAACCATGAATCTTGAATTATAATATTAATTGGTATGTCTTGAAGACACCAAATTGATGTGGATCTAGAATGATCACATATGATCGGTTCACTTGAAAAATAAGGTTCAATTCTAAATATGCTCTGTGGTTGCGGTATAATCTGATCTTCCACGTCAAAAAAGAATTATTCAAAGAATTTGACATGGTTATTTGGAAAAGTATGGTACAATTAAGATGAGTATCTTATGCTAAAAGATCTTGAAGATCTTTGGAATAATAATTCAAAAGAAAAATATTATCACCTAAGAGAGGTGTTTCTATTGAATATTTAAAGCGTCATTCCCTGCAGGATTACGTATATTTATTATGAAGTAATGGATCTTGAAGATACCATTTTACAATAAAGTTCGCATCCTAATGGGAGCACATATAAATTCATTATTATGGATTATGATAATCCTTTGATCTGTCAGAAGCAGTTATGAAGAAAAAGAAAATGTCGATTGACACGTTCTTAAAAGCGTACCAATAAGTGCAGAAAAACGTCAACTTTAACTGCCACGCTTTCAAGCATAGTGCACGTTTTTGTAAGTATAAAGCGAAAGCCACGCTTTTAGAAAAAGCGTAGCTCTAAAAGTGTTCTATTTGCCTTTTGCCACGTTTCAGTGAGTATAAGATATAAAATGTGGCCAATTCTAAATGAATGCCACACTTATGAAAGTATAGTCATATATGTGTTGCGCCATGCTTTGAAGCGTCGCATAAAATTGCGGTGATACATTTAAAGTTATCCTATCAAAGACGTAAATCGTAATATTCATATTACCTGAAGTATATGAATAAATATTTTGAGATATTTTGTTCCCAGAAGTGAATATATATATTAAAGAAAATTTTAGTGATTTATATAATTTTGTATAATTAAGATAATTATGCTATGGTTTTTATTATGTGAGTTTATCATTATCAAGTTAAAAATTATTTTGAATAATTGTGAATCTCTTCTCCTCCAATATATCAATTTCATGAAGAGTGGATAAAATATACATGTATTAGAAATAATAGCTTAACATATTATTAATATTCTCATAGTAGCTTATTATATGAATATTTGAGTTATTCATAAGTTTTTATATAGATACTTGAACTACCATGAGGGGGAGATATCATGTTGATTAAGATCAATAATATTATATTAATTAATTATCAAAGTGAAAGTATTAATCTAATAAGATAATTATTTTAAAATAGAAGTCAAGTTGTTACATATACCCATTCAATTGTTGTATTTTATTATATATATATACATACTCCAGAAGAGTTATGACTTAGTTCCTGCAAAATAATTAATTGAGTTTGATAAACTCAAATGCTCCAGAAGAGCTATTATTTGATTATCATAAAATTTATTAACTTTAAAGATATTCCCTGAAATGAATATTGCAGTGGAACAATAAATCAATGAAATAATAAATATCTTTATATTTCAGTTGTGATTAAACAATTAACAAGAGATATACTGGAAGTATATAATATCTTTTGATGTATATTACACTTATTACCGTGTAATTGAATTACATGTATAATAAACCAGAAGTTTGCTTATACAAAATATCTATCAGCTGACGTGATAAATATATGAGAAAGTGGATGAAAACTTATGAGTCTTTATTGGAAGATCAGAAGATTCTTTAATATTATAAGTTTTCTTATATTGAATGTTCTCAATACTTAATGGTCATCACCAACAAAAATTTGGATTTGAAACAAATTGAATTCCCAGAAGGAATTCATAATGATATATGTGTGAAGAATATTTCACCATGTAAGACATGATGAGACAATTGGTGTTCTTAATATATACGTTTATAAGACCGGCATACGTATATTTTGTTGTTGACTTGCAACCTGAATTTTGCATGATTACTTGCGCAAGTATTTGATCTAAGAACACAAAAGTTTCATAAATCCGTTATATTGTTACAGTGTTGGTGAAAATGCTTATTATATGGCCAATGATAAATGTGATTGAACATCCAGAAGTTTATGTTCCTACACAAACTGGATCACTATTATTATTTATGGAATGCCTCAAAATTATTGCTACAAAATTTATGAGAACAAATCCACAGTCATTTGTGTTTAAAACACATGTTACTGTAGCATTTAAAAGTTGTGGTAACATCATAATTCTCCTCCAATGTTAGCTTTCGCCTGAAGCCAAATATTTCCGTTTAAAAGAATTTTGAACTATGATAAAGGTTCAATATTGAAAATATATGTTGGATATGATTTCCCTTTAATAATGGGAAGTATCATTGGCTCATTATTGTGCATTGCCAATTTGATGAAAATATTTCCAACAGGGGGAGATAATAGAAAGTTGGAAACACGATTTCCATGATGAAAGAGATCAAAATGCATTAACATGATTTTAGATCCTCAAATATAAAAGTATGAACCAGAAGTTCATAATAAGTTTGTAAATTCATTTTATGATCTTATACCCAACTTGAAAGATGCCCAAATTCAAAATGATGTCCCTGTTGGACATATGACTATTGAAATAAATATACGCCAGAAGCGTAATAGGCCAACTGGTTCAAAAGACAAAAATTCCCATAAAAGAAGAAGGGCAAATGATGGTAAAGAGGCAAAATACTCTTCCTGTTGAAGAGAATAAAGACATAGTTGGGACACCTGAAGTTGTCCAAAGTCATGACATAATTGAAACATCAAAAGATGTTCAGGTACTTGAAAATTGTCAAAATGATGAGATCTCAATAAACTATGTCTTTACGGGAGAAAGATTGAACCGAAAAGAAATAGTTGTCGACAATATATTTGAATATAATATAGCGCTAAATATTATGAATGAGGATCTAAAGCCAAGAATCAATGTCAACAAAAAGATGATTGATTGAAATAAAAATTAGCCATGAAAGATGAAATATTCACTAAATGTGAAGTTTTTGGACCTGTAGTCCATACACCAGAAGATGTAAAATTTGTTGGATACACACGTGTATTCATGAGAAAAATGGAATGAGAAAAAAATATATATATTACTAGACTTTGCCTATGGCACAAATCTTTTGAAGAAATACATATTCCCCTGAAGTGAATATGATTGTAGTAGATACAATTACCTTGAGGTATTTGATTGGCTTATCTGCATATCATAAGCTAAAGATGCATCTAATGGATGTTGTCACGGCCTATTTATATGGAACGTTAGATCGTGATATCTATATGAAAATTCCTGAAGGATTAAAGATATCTGAGAAATCCAAAGCAAATCATCATGGGCTATACTCTGTTAAATTGCAAAGATCTTTATATGGTCTAAAGCAATCCG
>JASCZI010241795.1:81028-93825 GCA_036250425.1 Stylosanthes scabra
TTTTTGCCCCAAGTTAGTGAAGTAAAAATGAATTCTAATAAATAAGTTTCAAACTTATCAGAACCAATGCTGTTTTGATTCTCCATTGAAATGACTTGCTTATAATATTTGTATTTAATAAATTTGCAGGACACCTCAAAGCATGTTTTTCACATTGTTACCGACAGACTCAATTATGCGGCCATGAGGATGTGGTTTTTGGCAAATCCACCGGGTAATGCAACCATTCAGGTTCAGAACATTGAAGATTTTACATGGTTGAATGCAAGTTATAGTCCTGTTCTTAGGCAGTTGGGTTCTCCATCCATGATTGATTACTACTTCAAGGCTCACCGAGCAACTTCCGATTCAAACCTGAAGTTTAGAAATCCAAAATATTTATCTATCTTGAATCACCTCCGCTTCTACCTGCCTGAGATCTTTCCAAAGCTCAACAAGGTGCTGTTCTTGGATGATGACATAGTTGTGAAGAAGGATCTGACTGGTCTTTGGTCAGTTGATCTGAAAGGCAATGTAAATGGTGCTGTAGAAACTTGTGGAGAAAATTTTCATCGATTTGATCGCTATCTTAACTTCTCCCATCCTCTTATTGCGAAGAATTTTGACCCACGAGCTTGTGGGTGGGCATATGGTATGAATGTATTTGATTTAGTCGAATGGAAGAGGCAAAACATCACAGAGGTGTACCACAACTGGCAGAATCTGGTAAGTGATTTGAATTTGGTTTGAGAAATGGAATGTATGCAACGTTAGGCAGTTTGCAGTTTTCTTTGTCGTAGAAGTGTTGACTGATTTTTGTTTCAATTAAATTGAATTACAGAATCATGATAGACAGCTGTGGAAGTTAGGAACACTGCCACCGGGTCTCATAACGTTCTGGAAACGAACTTTCCCACTGAACAGATCTTGGCATGTCCTGGGTCTCGGCTACAACCCCAATGTAAACCAAAGAGATATTGATCGCGCTGCTGTCGTACACTACAATGGCAACTTGAAGCCATGGCTTGAGATAAGTATTCCCAAGTTCCGAAGTCAGTGGACGAAGTATGTTGATTATGATCAAGTGTATTTGCGAGAATGCAACATCAACCCATAGAATTGTGTCTTCTTGGTACATTAAATCGCCTATTGAAGTTTTCTTGGCACTAGCCATGCCGCAATGCATCCTATAAGGTCTGCATTTCCTCCATGTGTAGGGCTTCTAATTTTTTGTTAAAGCTTTACAATTCTTTTTGTATTGGTTTTCCCTGTTTTGTGTTGGTATTTTTTGGATTTGGGCATAGTAGAGAAGATTAAGAGTCAGAATCAGAGAGTATCAATTTGCAACCCTTGATCACTTACTTACCAGCAGAGATGCTAACTGTACTTGTAAATGAAAATAGCTATTTTAAAGTCCTTTCCCCTTTGCCTCTTTGTTGTAGCTTGTACCCTACTACCATTTCCCTAAACAGTTCTTTTGTCTTGTAGTTGTGTACAATTCCTTGTTCTTTTATTGAATCTGACACTCTTTTCAATACCCTTAATGCAATTAATCATTTCTTAAGCACCTAACCCATCATATTTAATCTCATGTGTTTATGTTTTGATTTCAAATGGAATATTATGTTCCTGGATTACCTTGTTTATCTACTTATGTAGTAGTTTGCTGGTTGCTCAGCTAAGTAGTTATATGTAGTGATTAGTGAAAAAAAGGCAAAGTTTGTTCAATAACATAATCAGAGTAGTTGGCTGCTACAACAATTCAAGGCTTGGTTTTGAACTTTGGTGGGGGCTGATTAGTATACCCTTAAATGGGAATTAAGAGAATTGATTCTCTCTTAAACCATTTTTGGTGTATTGTCATATGGTGAGGAGGTAAATATGGATGATATGGTAGATGATGGTTAAGTTGGAAGTGGTAGTGTAAGTGTAGTTTGGTAGATACTAGATAATGGTTAAGATTCAAGGAGTAAAGTAGAAGTATGGTAGAAGAGAAATTGATTAAAAGATTATATGAATAGTGTAGATGGTGAGTGGGACAATGAATCATATGGGGATGGAATGCATAATTTAGGGGGGTGGGGTCCATTTGGGACAGGCTGTTTTGTAATGGAGACAACATATTACATTGCATGGAAAAAGAAATGAGTAGTAATGAATGAGTACAACACAGCACAGCAAGTGGTTGGTTGGATCAGAAAGAAAGAAAGAACATTGCTTTGGTGATCATCACGTGGGTGGTGGAACCCATTAACTTAACTTTTTATTTCCTACCTCTCAAAGTATGTAAAAAGAGAAGAGAAGGATAAAAGTAACAATGGAGTGACGACAGGATTAACTAATGTTCATTTGGGAGTACTCTGTAAAATAAGCAACTGAGATAACATGACAACCTTTTCTGTTGTGTCCTTTTGAGCTTTGACTCATCAGTTGAATGAATCATTCTTAACGATGTTGGAAATTCACTAATTTAAATACCAAGTAAGTAATTGGATAACTCTTTCAAGCTAGTTTCCATATACAGATGGACTCAACCTATTAGTTTAGTTTTGTTGGGTCTCATTCCTTTGGGGAGTCTCATTCATTTTAGGCTTCACTTGGGCCTTGATATCATGGTTCATATACATTTATGCAGGTTTGAATTCAATCTTTGAATCAGTCCCCCAAAAAAAAAAAAATCAATCTTTATAGTGTGTTATCACAACTTTACAATCTTAATTCTTAACATAATGTTTAGGGTGTGTTCATGAATAACCGGGGAAAAGAAAGAGAAGTGAAGAGAATAAGTAGTAAGGATGATGAATCACACGTTTCAAAGACTACAATATAACCGACAAATCAAAGTTATAACAATGCATTTGCAACTTCCTTGAAATACAAGAATATGATCAATAAATATAAGGAGGATATCCTATGCTTTGTTCTGTTCATGTTTATTATTCTTATTCACTCTTCTTTATGTGCCTGTAACAACAACAATAATGTGACAGAATTGGTGGATAGGGTGTGTGAAAAAACCTCAAACTACACATTCTGTGTTGAGTCTCTCTATTCTGATAATCATACCCCAAATGCAGACCCTTATGCATTAGCATATGTTGCGTTTCGATTGGCATATCGAAATGCAACCGGCACTAGAGATTACATAGCTAAGCTTCTAAACAATGCAAGTTGTTCTTCTTGCCATTACCACAAGATTCTTGTGAGGTGTGAGGATGATTATAAAGAAGCTGTGTCAGCAATTGAAAAAGGTTACAAAGACTTGAACTCTCAGACATATCTTGAGTTGGATTATTTGGCTGGTGTTGCTTCTGATGATGCTGAGGATTGCCACGAGCAAGGGAAAACTAGTTACTACTACAATTCCATGATTGAGTTCATGAACAAGGATTTGAAGGGTCTTTGTCAGATTTGTGTGGTTATTTCTAAACTGCTTGCTTAAAATACTTGTTGTTTTCTCAGTAAAGTATGTTTGGTTTTGCAGTGTGTAACATTATTAAGCATTACATCTTCTTTGTGTTGTCTATTACACATGTTTGATGAAATTGTCCATATATCTTTCATGCTCAACCCTTTAGCAATACTCATCAATGTTCTTTGTCATGCTTTTTTTTTTCCGAAGAATAAGGACTAATTCCTCACAAATCTAAACTTCATTTAAGAATTTATTTCTGACCAATGAATTGTTGCATTGCTTTAATTCTTAATGCGAACCCAGCCCAGGCCGCTCACTTGGCCGTGGCAAGTGAGTCACCCAATGAGATAATTGCATATGACATGCCTCGAACTCAAGGAGATAATATGGCGACTCTATTCTTTTTTTTTTTCCCCGATATCCTCCAATCCAACTGGGCAAAAACTAAGGTGCCGCAAATCTATGGCCCATTAGAAGAGTAAGTCTTAATCATTGTGTACACAAAATAACATTAAAATTTCCGGCTTACTTAAGTAAACAAGTTAACTAATTACTCGAACCAATTTCACAAGCGCGTCTATTTTTTTTTTTTTTCTGGATTTTCAAAGGTATCCCTCAGTTCGGACTAATCCGTCCCGAATTGTAACTCCATTTAAATGTTTCTTCTTTGACCACGTTCTCTTTCCGTCTTTCTTCATTTTCTTTTTTAAATGATTAATAGAAAGGAGCAGCATAATCTTCCATAGCATGTGAATGTGATAATTTTTGGTGAAGATCATTAGAACCTCAATCTAGGACGGATGATATGTGCCTTTCAGCACCGTCGCATGTTGTCACATTCTTACCCCACCTCCGTTCTTTGAGCTATTTCAAGACTTCGTTTTTCACCGACCCAGATAAGCGTTTGCCCCGAAAACCCCAATGGGCTCCGATGTCAGACCCCCGAAGAACCTTAGCCCCCAAGAAACTGATCCCAGTTTCATCACATGGTGCAGAACTCAACAAGCTTAACGCGGATATAACGGTTTTAGGTAGCCATGGCAAGGTCAAAGAAGCAAGGAAACTGTTCGACGAAATGCCACACAGGGATGAAGTTTCCTACAACTGTATGATTGGGGTTTACTTGAAGAACAAGGACCTGCCCAGAGCTGAATCCTTGTTCAAGGCAATACCCCATAGGAACATTGTTGCTGAGTCAGCAATGATTGATGGGTACGCCAAAGCTGGTCGTTTGGATGATGCTCACAGGGTGTTTGATGAAATGACTGAGAGAAATGTGTTCTCTTGGACCAGTATGCTTTCTGGGTATTTTGGGTGTGGAAGACCTGAGGAGGGCATGAGCTTGTTTAGTGAAATGCCTGAGAAAAATGTGGTGTCATGGACTACGGTGGTTTCGGGTTTGGCTCGAAATGGGTTGGTGGATCAAGCTCGCAAGTTCTTTGATATGATGCCTGAAAAGAATGTCATTGCTTGGACAGCTATGGTCAAGTCATATCTTGACAATGGCTGCTTTGACAAGGCTTATGAGCTCTTCCTTGAGATGCCAGAGAGAAATGTTCGTTCTTGGAACATCATGATTTCGGGTTGTTTTGGAGCCAAGAGAATGGATAAGGCTATTGAGTTGTTTCAATTGATGCCGGATAGGACTCATGTTTCGTGGACAGCTATGGTTTCTGGTTTGGCACAAAACAAGATGATAGACACTGCAAGGAAGTACTTTGATCTCATGCCTTATAAAGACGTCCCAGCATGGACCGCGATGATCACTGCATATGTTGATGAGGAGCTCATGGATGAGGCTAATGAGCTTTTCAACTTGATGTCAGAGAAGAATGTCGTGACTTGGAACATGATGATTGATGGTTATGCAAGGATTGGTAATGAAGGGGATGCCTTGAGACTCTTTATGTTGATGCTAAGATCTTTCTTTAGACCCAACGAAACCACCATGACTAGCGTGGTTTCTTCCTGCAATGGCATGGTAGAGCTCATGCAAGCTCATTCGATGATCATACGTCTCGGGTTTGAGCATGACACCTGGCTCACAAATGCCCTCATTAATTTGTATTCAAAAAGTGGAGATCTTTGTTCTGCTAGGCTTATTTTTGAGCCATTAAATTCAAAGGATGTAGTTTCATGGACTGCAATGATAGTAGCCTACTCCAATCATGGACATGGTCACCGTGCGTTAGAGGTTTTCGCTCGCATGCTAATTTCAGGAATCAAGCCAGATGAGGTTACATTTATAGGACTCCTATCAGCTTGTAGTCATGCTGGTCTTGTCAACCAAGGCAGAAGAATATTTAACTCAATCATAGGAACTTATAACTTAAATCCCAAGGCAGAGCACTATTCCTGCCTCGTTGACATTCTAGGCCGAGCAGGACTCATCGATGAGGCAATGGACGTAGTATCTAATATCCCTCCTCCCGAAAGAGATGAAGCTGTTCTTGTTGCATTGCTTGGTGCGTGCAAGCTTCACGGGGATGTTACAATAGCAAATTATATTGGTGAGAAGCTATTAGAATTTGAGTCATCAAGTTCAGGAGGGTATGTACTTCTGGCCAATACATATGCTTCTGAAGGGAAATGGGATGAGTTTGCAAAGGTAAGGAAAAGAATGAGAGAAAGGAATGTGAAGAAAATTCCAGGGTATAGTCAAATACAGGTAAATGGAAAAAATCATGTGTTTTTTGTTGGGGATAGATTTAATCCCAAGGTTGAGGAAATTTATGGAATGTTACAACATAATCTTCAACCCTTGATGAGGGAAATGGGATATACACCAGACAAGTTATTGCTAATAGATTAGTTTAATTCCCCATTTTCTAATCAACCAAGACTGACCAAGTTCATAAGTTAACTTCGAAAACAACTAAGTCTTATCTCACTAGACGAGCTCAAATGCATGGAGTAGGCATTATAGCAGGTTGTCTTGTCAATCTTGAGTTAGACAAAGTCATATATATCACAGAAATTTTGTGTACTTGTTTTTATGTCTTTCCTTGTTGGTTTGCCAATTACCATGAGTGCCTAGTTTGAAGTTCAAAGATTGGTTTGGCTGTGTCAGCTGATACAACTAAATTTAAACACTAGGTTACAAGAGCTACTTTATGAGATTCTTAGAGGACTCTTGTTTCCTGCTTGTGAATAAGTGAAAGTACACAAGCATGGAAGAAGATGTACTGAAAAGGGTGAACAGCTATCAAGCACAAACACCAACATGGATATGGGACATCGCACGAGCAAGTGAACTCCCAAATTTCAATTTTTTATGAGACACAGAAACATGCCATAAATATAAAATATAAATATTTTTTAGATAAATAATGATAGAGTATATATTTATTTTGGTTTTTGAAGAATTTTAAATTAAATATATTAGACACCCTTCCATAAGGTCTCAGGTTAGAGTTTCTCTTTAGACACTAAAAAAATTTAAATTAATTATCGTTTAGTCCCAATTTTTTTATTCTGTAAATTAAATTAGTCACCAAAGCACTTAGTTACGTCAAACACTAACTGAATTGTCCGAGGTTAGTTGGGGACCAATCCAACTTGTAGAACAAAAATTTTAAGACTAAAACGTTACTAAACAAAAAGTTGGAACTAAAAGATAATTAATTTTTTTAGAAATTAATTTGTCTGATTTAAAATTCTTTAAGAACTAAAATGTGTATATACTCATTATAATAATATCTTGACAAGTGTTAAATAAGTGTTGGATGATTGTCGTATCCGAAATATAAATATGTTCGACATGTAGACACCATGACTCAGCGAAGTGTTTCTAACTGGAAGTAAAAAGTAAAAAACGTTGGTTCTTACCGTTGAGTTCCAAAAATACACCACAACCAAATTCAAACAAGTAAATGATTTACCCTTCTTTTCCAATCATGAGATTTCTAAAAGCTGCATAAATAAATGTATATGACATTATGACCCCTTTTCCTTTATGTTGTGGTCCAAATATGAAACAAAAAGGATCCAGAAGTGACCATGAAATCCAACTTAGATTATGATTAATAAGACTATGAAAAGTAATGAGTTTGTAAAAACAATTAGAAAAATGCCAAAAACTTTTACCTCTTAACCCTATTCTTAATTTTTTTTTGTTCCTAGGATATCCCTGATCCGATAGGTCAAGTACTAATCATTCGCGGATCTGAGCTCAATTTAAGAATTTGTTGCTAACCAATGGATTGCTGCATACACAAGGTGAAATTTGAACCTCCCACACTTACTTAAATAGACTAATAAATTAATTACTAAAAACCAATCCAAATTAGTTTATCATATCCTTAATTATGTACAATTAAAACCACCAGAAAATCAGGTGCTTGTATATTAAGGAGAGTCTTATTCAATGATTAAGAAAGAAGGTATGGATTGCGATTTGTGAAAGCAACATGTTGGAATCAAAAGAATATGAAAAAGATTAAGGTCATAATGCACATAATCTAATTCTAATTCCTATTTAATTAATTAAACTTGGAATTTGACCTGGTCAAAAATCAAATCATTCAACAATTTGAACATGCAAATTTAGACACCATTTCTTGTTTGTAGGTTAGCAAGGAGCAAGTTTTTGTGGACACAAGCCAGCTTTTATTTCTCCCTTTTCCTTCTTTTCATGTGATTGTAGAATCAACAATTGCTTTCATATATGTCATTCATAAAAAGATAGAGATTCCACAAACTCTCTCTCAAATACTTATATTATTTTTCCCTTTAGTTCATCCATCATTTTCTTAGTCTTACTAGGATGTAGATAATTTTTTTATAAAATAAAAAAAAAACAATTTGGATAAATCCCCCCTTGCACAATATTTAGAAAATTGACATGAATATGAATTAAATTAGTTTAATCTAATATTGGTGGTTATAAACCATGACAATGACATATATTGTAAATTTTAGATATTAAATTTGAGATAAGATAATTGACTCTTTATAATTTGATGGAAGAATCTATGAACTGAATGATCCAAATAACTTGGGGACAGAAGAAAAAGTATAATGTTTTCAACTTGGATTAAACAGTTCCTTTGTTTCATAGAATATGTACACATGCTTATCACAATCATTTCTACATCTTTGATTTCTTAATTTTATTTTTGTCTTTTTATTTTTATTTTTGTATTGGTTTGATTTCTTAATTATTTGCTCAAATTGCAATCAAGTGTAGTGGTTAATTGAATCAATATCATGGCTAGTTTATTCAAAAGTCCAAGCATTCATAAATGGCTCCACCTGATTAGATTTTAATATTTTATTATTAGGTGTTGTGATGCATGTACTTAATAATTTTAGACAATTTTATCTCTTTAATAAATTATATCTTTTAAAAAAATATTTAAGGACTAATTTGTTATTCTTAATTTATGGAAGGACCAATAATGTATTTAATATTTCAAAAATTAGGGGATCAATTTTTTTTAAAAAGAAGAAGAAGAAAGGCCGAATTTGCTAATATAAAGACTAATAAACACCACTTTGAAAATTTACTTATTTTTCTTCATTTGGGATCCTCATATTTCAACATTTTAGTTTATTTTGATTATATATATACATGCTTATGCTCACATAATATCATTATTTTTATGTAATTTTTTAAATCATTTTTCATCTTTATTATTTTATTTTTCAAATTTTTTTATTAATAATAATTTAATAATAACATATAACCAAAGAATAACATTATTAATTAAGAAAATAAAAAATTACTCTCCTACAAAACTAGAGGAATATTAAAGAAAAATAAAGAAGGTAAAAAAGAGCATAGCTAAGGATATTAGATAATAGCTTACATAGGGTATGAGACAACTCATCCTTTTCTTTTTCTTTTCTATTTTTTTTTTCTATTTTTTTTCAGATGAAAGTGAATGAATGGACATAAAGTATAGCAGATAGATATGCAGTTATTACTATAGAATAATTTCCTTTTGAGGTCTCTTCCCATTTTTACTCACATCATATCCTTTTATATGTATGTGATCATGTGAATTTTATTTTATCCTCTTTTTATAATGAAATTCAAATTATAGAAAAGTTCTTCAAAACTAACATAATTATTATGACACTGAATTAAATGGCTTATTATACCTGTCTCTGGTTAAAAATTAAAATCCCTATTGAATTTCCTTGGTTTAGTTGTCACTAATATCTAAATAGCTGAGCAAAATATTAGTGTGTTTTGTTACATTACTTTTTGACCATCTACATCCATTAACAAACATGTTACATGCTATCTTTTGGGGGGAAAAAAGAGAAAGAAAAAAAAAAAAAAAAACTATACGGAAAGATTTAAATCCATTGAGTTAAATTTAGTACTTGATTCATTAAAATAATTTAATAGTATAAATATTAAAAATATGCCTAACATCTATATTATTGAATTGCCTTTATACCCTATAGTACACCAAAATTTTGGTGGCATTGACTAAAGAGTTCAATTTTTATACACAATTAAATTTAGAAAAAAATTTAAATAATGAATTTAAAAAGTAGTTTTTTTTATATTACAATACACAATTAATATCTCTAAAAATTATTTTACAGTGTCACTATATAAAAGTTAAATTCTAAAGATGTAATAATTATCATTAAGTTCAAAGCCAAATTACTCATGATCAAACTGAATACTATTGTAGCAGAAAAACAAATATTCTGAATGTGAATTTAATTCAAAACTTTCCACAAATAAGAATGCACTTTATATCAACCCTAAAAAGCTAAACAATTGAGTATATGTATAAGGCTATAAGCTATAAAGGGACAAAACAAAATTTAATTAAAGAAAAAGTGATTCACATAAATAAATCATAAGGGAACCTATGTATATATGACTTGTGTTTATGAAGACACAAGTGGAATACAACCATGGCAAGTAAAGCATTTTGGCTCCAACCCAATGAAATGAACCCACCACTCTCTTTGCTTTTCCAAATAAATTAATTAATATGGCTATTTATTATTTTTAATAAGCAAGCTAAAAAGTACGGAATTGTTTTTTTTTTCTTCTCTTAAATTGCAATATTAAAAAGAATTGAAAAAAAGAAGCCAAAGATTGAAACATATCATAAGATGATTTCTGAACCTTTGAAATTCAAAACAAAACGGTCATTTCTCCCACTTCTTAATTAGAAGAAACTTTTTTTACCCCTTTTCTTTTCCTTTTTTTCAGCCCCAATTCTTCTTTTTCTTTTTTTCTTTTTCATTTCCCCCCACATTTTCCTTCATTCTTTGGCTTTGTTTGGTACCACAGTGATTTGAACCCTGTATATTATCCACCTATTTATGTAAACTTAATTATCATAAGATGGATAACAGAAGAAAATTTGTATAATTTTTTTTAAAAAATATTCTTTATTATGTATAATTTATTAAAAAAACATTTATTAATTCTAAGAATGGAACCCATGATTTTTTTGGTTTTAATATAACATATTTATGATATCTTGATTAAGATTAAATCTATTAGTAATATCTACATTTAATTTGTAAAATATATTTTTTAAAAAATAAAATGTGTATTATAAAGGATGAGACCCCATATGTGAAAGGTGTGGGCTTGGAATGCTTAAAATCTAATGGAAACTCATCATCATTGAACTCATCTCTAAAATTGTCATTATGTTACGCACAAGTGCTCATGCATACCATCTAGATTTAGGGGTCATCAAAATGTTTCTTTTGTATTTTTTAAAAAAAAAAGCATATAAAGCTTATGTGGATCAATACATTACATGTATAGATAAGATTTTTCAAAATAATAGTTGTTTATTATGGGGAAAGAAAAATGGATGAAAATTCATGGATGGATCTCACTATTGTTGTAAATAAACAACTTATAGTTTGATCAATTAATTAGGTTTAGTGGGTTGGTCCCATAATATCATTACTCTCTTTGGAAAGTGCCACATTGTTCCAAATGTTCCTTCTCCTTCCTCCTCATTTCATGCTCTTCCATCAATTTCAACAACACTTTTTTTTTTTAATAACATAATTACATTCTTACCCTAATGCAAAAATATCATGCATTATTTTACATGTAAAAAACATTTTTGTTTGAAGATTTATTCATATATATATGATTTACAATGAGGAGACTTGAGTTTTGACCTATGAAGCATGATGGAGATTTTCTAAGCTATAGGTAAACTATCATGGTAAATAAAGTTCACCACTTTTACAATTTTTCACACTCAAAATATGAAAAATAAGTCCCTCGATTTTATTTATAGTTTTTTAAACCATTAATTAATTAGTTTTATCATTTTCTTGATCAAGGTGGTAAATTAATTGACAACTACTACTAATAACTACACACAAAATATATTATAAACTTTACATAGGAATTTTTAAATATTTTCTTTATCTTATATTTAATACCATAGATTAAAGAAAAATTTTGGAATGACAATTGAATTGTTCATGTTTAATCTTAAAATCACCAACATAAATCATAAAATTAGTTATTAATATATTTATCAAATTAAACTAATTTGTTAACACAAAATATTTGTATACTTATACCAATAGAGAATCTATTAACTAACTAACACCACACCTTAAATAAAGTTCTTAATGCAATTAGGCCAAGTATATATATACCTTTTTTTATTGAACTAGGCCAAATATTATGTGATTTGTATAAAGTAGATTAGTAGAAGTAGAAATAGTACTTCTTCTTAGTGTTATATATAAGCGTGTGATGGAGTGTGTAGTTTCATATGAGAGTGATGAACAAAAGAAGATTAAAAAGAACTAAACAAGAACATAATAAGACTCACTTTAAAAAGTGGAAGAAACACCAAACTAACCCAACAACACTCAACACAACCTGAATTTTTCAGACCCCTTTGTCTCCTTCTCTTTCTCTCTCTCTCTCTCTCTTTCTTTCTTTGTGCCTTCAAAGTCACAAACCCTCATCAACAAAACAAACCTCACAACAATGGGAGAGGGAAGAAGAGGAGCATCATCAAAGCTTAGAGAAGCAGCAAGGAAGGTTGCAATGGCTGCAGCATATGCATGTGGTTCATTCTCAAGGAGGAAATCTATGGTGGATCCAGTTCCCATTGAACCCTCTTGTAGTTTGTCTGCTTCTGTAAGTAGAACACATTAACACATTTGATTTTCCCATGAAAAATTTCATTCCTTTCTTCTCTGGGTGGTTCCCATTTTCCCAAAAGATTCAAACTTTGCTCCCATTTTTGCCTAATTAGGTCTTCTTCCATGTCCCAACACTTGCTGCTCTTTGGAACTCAAAATGTGTGATTTTGGAACACACAATGCTCCTTAATCCATGTTTTTTTCTTCTTTTCTTTTAAATCTATTTCAATTTCAAATTTATTTTGGATATATATATATATATATATATATATATATATATATATATATA
>JASCZI010241796.1:0-10569 GCA_036250425.1 Stylosanthes scabra
ATAATCTCACCACCAGAATACACTAATATGTTTGCAGTGCCTTCCATGAAACTAGCAATGCACTCTCAGTGAAACCGAACACTCAAAGTTCATACACCAAAACTTCACAATGAAACGGGTACTAGTTCTATCTATATATAATGCCCCAACACGCCAGTCACGTGCTGCAACAACCTATCAGCAAGCGCCACGTGTTGCCCTGGGTCCGATGCAGCTTCAACACGCCACTCCCTTGTTGAATTCAACACGCCACTCCCTTGTTGCAACACGCCACTCCCGTGTTGCTTATTTCCATGCAAAACATCCATACATGGTTAATTACACCAATTACATCTATTTCCACGCCTAACACACGATTCTTTTCCATATTAAAATTATTCAGTCAATGAATGGTGTAAATTGATATTTTTAAAAACCAAATAGATTAAATGGGTAATTTACCTTTATTTTAACCATTTATTTACATAAATTTTCTACAACATACAAGTACTTGTCAGTGTACACAGTGTAGTAAAACAAGTTGTACTTTTAAGTCAAAGAGTTGTGTTTGACCAAAAAATAAATGCACATCAGAACACATACTCTTGAGTCTTGACTCTTGAGCCGAGCCAGTTCAAGTTGATATGTGCTGTGTGCAACAAATTCGACAACTTGTACTTTTTTTCTGGTTCAGAGTTATAAATGCAATAGCTAATGCACCCCATTTGGGGTCCAAGCTTGGGAGAACTTTTAAAATCAAGAGCGACATCAACAACATCACCTTAGTATTTAACTATTCATTGATTCCGATATTTGATTTCCATTTCTTTTCCTCTAAAAATTGAAAAGGTTTAATTTCTTGTATGAATTAATTATTGTTTTATAAGATAGTTCTAATACAAGAAAAAAATATATTTATCAATATCAAAATTTAAAGATACTTTATCATCCTCTCAAGCGAAAAAGTTATTCTTAAATTAATAGTACAATTACATATAAATAATATCAAACGTTTCAAGTGTATCTGAAACACCGATATTTTCGTGATTTTAATCGTTGATTTTAATTATAAAATATATATATGATAAAGATCAACGGTTAAAAATATAAGAACATCGGTGTTCCGGATATACTTAAAACGTTTTCTAAATAATATAATAAAATAATATAGATAAATGCAATGAGAGTTATAAATTTAAGGATAATTAAATCATTATTTTATTTTTTTAGTAATATTAAAAAGATAATAATACAAAATTATAATTTAACATTCTTAATTTCATATAATATTCATAAATATATATTTGTAGAGCAATGCTAGGTAACCAATAAAAATTCAGCCAATAATTTAAATTAGATGTTCTATTTCTTTGGGTTTCGGATGTTTTATGACCTTCATTGTGGATGTTCTATTAATAGTAGTTATGGATGTTCTATTTTTTATTGGCTGATTTATTGATTTAAAAATTATTAGTTACCTATACTTTCTCTTATTTATAACATCTAAAATAGTAATTATTCTTTATGAATATATAGCATTTTTTAAAATTTACAAGTTCATCTTATAAATTACTTTTTATTATCTTAATTTGTAGCATTATCATCGTTAAATAGAATTAATATAAAAGGCAAATTACACATATAATCTATCCTCATTTCAATATTATCAAATTACACTAAAATCAGAAAAAATGATCATATTACTCCAAAAGAAGTTTATATGAAATAGGTGGTACCCTGCCACAGATGGAGAGTTTTAAAATTTCTGTTAAATGGGATCTGTGTTACCCTTCCACGGATTCTGAGTGACTTATGTCTAAATGGGATCCGTGGCAGGCTGCCATGGATTTTATAAACCATGGTAGCCTGCCATGGATTTTGTGTTTCTTGGCTCTAATTTTTTAAAAAAATTATTTTATAATAATTTGTATAATCAATAAATATATGATCAATGGCATGAAAAATTATATATATTTTTGTTATACCTACTCCTATTTATATTTTTATATTATACATGAATCAACTATACAATAAATTAAATACATTAAATATTATATGTTCAAGTAATATTTATGTCTCGAATTTGTTTTTGAAATATTACATTACTATAACAACCTAATAGCTTCATAAAAAATACATCAATATTTTTAAAAATTTATAAATTTATAGCCGTAATATATTATTCTTATCAATTTGATAAATTTTAAAAAATTATTAATTGATAAACATTTGTTAATTATGTTTGATAAACCTTTGTTAATTTATAGTTATGTAATTATTTTAACATATATATTTTAATAAATATAGTTTATGTAATATATTATTCTATTTTTTTATTGCTCTAGATTTAATATATGTTTTGGTAGATAATTTATTGTTCTTCTTAGTATTATTATTAGCAAAAATCATAGTAGATATCATCCATATAAATATGTAGTTATTGTTAACCATGATAGATTTTAGTACTCACTTTGATTAAAATGGTAAAAAAAAATGGATTGGATAAAAAAATTTATTTTGAATGTATAAAAAATTTATTTTAAATTAGATTTGATATAAAAAAGGTTAAAACCCAAAAAAATAAAAACAATTAAGTTTTTTTAAAAAATAAATTCAGTTTTGTTAAGGATCCGTGGCACCCTGCCAAGGATCCAGTTTTCATTGGTCAGAATCCTTGACACCTTGCCACGGATTCTTTAAAATTTTAAAACTATGAATCCGTGGTAGGGTGCCACGGATTCCAAAAACTTCGTTTTGGAGTAATACGGTCATTTTTTTAGTTTTAGTGTAATTTAATAATATTGGAATGATGATGGATTATATTGGTAACTTGCCCTAATATAAATATAAAATTTTAATCTTATAAATTTTAAAATTAGATGTCACCATAAAAAGAAAAAAGGGTTAAGTTAGATGTACACTAAAATCAATTATCAGCATATAATACGTATTGAAATATAAAATATATATGTAATTTAACTAATTTTTAATGTGTATTTAATATTTCATTGTGTATTATATATTAGTGACTGATTTTAGTGTATAAATAAAATTGTTGATAGGAAAAATAAATAAAAAGAAAAGTAGATAAAATACTTAACTTTTTTATTATGTATCTATTTGCGTTCAGTATAACATTAAGATGTTTTTGGTGTCTTAACATTAAGATGTTTAAAATATTTGTTTAACTCCTTTAATTATGGATAATTCTAAACTTTTAAAACATGGAATATATGTATTTATATGATTTTCAAAATAATGAATTTAAAAATTAATTATTTTTATTGATTTAGACATGTAGTAATATATTATTATTATTATTTGTAAAATTCTCTTATACTGACAATTAATAAAAATTAAATTCATATATCAAAAGTAATATTTTTACAGTAATGTTACACATTCAAGCATTTACCTAATAAAGTCCAACCAAGTGAAAAATAATCACTCCCACTAAAGAATGTGAATAAACACGCGCCCCTTTCTTCTTCTTCTTCTCCGTAACTGTTGCAGCGCCTTTTCCTTCTCTTCCTCCTTCTTCTTGTTGTTGTTGTCGCCGTCGTTGTTGTCGCAGCTATCATTGTCATCGTCGTTGCTGTCGTCTTCTTCCTCTTCTCTGTTCTTTTCTTCTTTCTCTTCTTCGTCCTCTTCTTTTTTTTCCTCTTCTTTCTCATCTTCTTCTTCCTTCTCATCCTCCTCCTCAATTGTTGATGTTGATGTTGTTGGTGTTGTTATTGTTATTGTTGTTGTTGTTGATAATGAAAAACTGAATTAGATATTAAACAAAAATAGAAACGGATTTTATATAAAAACAGAAACGGAATTTGAATGAAAACAGAAACGAATTTTGAATTAAAAACTGGATTGGATTTTCATGAAAACGATTTTTAATAAAAACAGAAACGGATTTTGAATGAAAAACTGAATTGGATTTTCATGAAAACATAAACGGATTTTTAATAAAAACATAAACGAATTTTGAATGAAAAGTAGAAACACCTTTTCATAATAAAAACTGAATTGAATTTTCATGAAAATATAAATGGATTTTGAATTATTGAAAGTTATCACTCAAATGTACTCCATCTTCTTCTTCCTCCTCCTTCTTCCTGCTACTGCTGCTACTCCTCTTCTTCTTGCTACTGCTACTACTCATTTTCCTCCTCCTATTTACATACTTAATAGCATTTATCCTCAAACTAATCAGAAACAAAAAAACGGAATCACCATAGTGACGATGGCGAGCGGCGGTGAAAGGAGTGAGGAAGACAATGATGAAGCTTTGATACTGATACGAAACGAACACATGTGAGATAAAAAGGGAATGAACGAAAAATAAGGGATCTTAATTTCGAAAAAATAACTAACATAATAAAAGGAAAAGACGTGTGTGAGGTTTGGACTTGATTAAGCTTGGTTCTTCAAATAGCTTGATTGTGTATAATTATTCATATTTTTAACGGTAGTATTGAATGTATATTTATTCTATTCGACCAATTATAATTAAATTATTTATTTTTATGTCAAGTAAAAAATTATTTTAATATTACATAATACAAAAATAAAATTTTATTTGAATTAAAATAATTTTTTATTTAATACTAAATAAATAATTTAGTTAGACAAAATATATATAAACTTGAAATTATTATACTTTCAATTTTCAGCAAAATCATTAGGTAAAATTTCATTATCCTATTCTATCATGTAGTAGCCTAGTTGTCCTTTGTTGATAGGGGGAAACTTAGTTAGATCACATTAATTAAATTTACACCAAGAGACCTACGAATATAATAGAGCGGATAAGGTCAAAAATCAAAATACGCCACTGCCACTTCATTTTGTTATCAGAGAGGCTCAGAGCTTTGAAAAGTCAAAACAAACCATTGTTCAAAATTATTATTATTTAACATGTGAAAACGTTAAAAAGATGGATTTATTTTAAATAAATTCGTCATGCCACATTTGTTATTATAATCTATTCTTTTTATTTTCTATTAGTAATAGGATTTTCTATCATCATTGTTGAAAGTTATTTAACTTTTATACGTAATTCGTTATTGCATGCTAAATTAAACTCTAAATAATATTGTGAGTAATATTATTTTTTATAAGAAAAAAAAGTTTAAAAATAATTCTGCATGAAGATGTTGCTGCAGTGTTTTAAGGGGCTGTCTCTTTTTTTTTTCCTTTCGGCTTGTAATTTTTTTTGGAGAAAAAACATGATATCTTAGATGTAAATATCAATGAAATTTTTTAAAAAAATATATATTATCAAAGATTTATATAAAACGAATCTTCGATATGTGCTAAATTATAGCATGATAATTGAATCGAACCTTTATTCTTGGGACTTAAAAAAGAAAAGAAAAAAAAAGGAAAAAAAAAAGAGAGAAGAAAGTTCTTCTTTTAAAAATGTAGCAATTATTTAAAGTTTAAAATCTCATCATAGACACCCAAATCACTCGGCATTCAGCAACAGCTAGGGTTTATTTTTTAAAACAAAACTAAAGATATATAGTCGAGCTAACAAGTAATAATACATCATACATGGATAAATGGATTAGATTTCTTTATTTATTGGTAAGCAATGTAGCTCATCATTTTATTGAAATATCAAATGGTAATTAAAAAATAAAGGGGGTTCCCTATTTGAAGTAAAATCCATATATATAAGCATCATATATACTTTTTTTTTTTGAAAAAAAAGGTGATAAATACTTTTTCTTTATATATATATAACAAATTTGTAGGCAAACTGTGGAAGCTCATCAAGAGAATTAGGCAAAGCTAGTTAGAGAGTGTGGGGGCATGTGCTAGGCACTAAACTAGTTAGGAAATTCGTGCAAATCATCTTGCTTATGATCTCTCTTATGTTTTTGTCAAACATGTGAATATGATGAAGCAGTGCATGCATTCACTTTGGGGAAAAGGAGGAAAGGGAGAGAAAGTGTACTAAAAAAGAGTGAATTGAAGAAAAGGGAAGCGTAGTAGTAGAAGTAGGGCTTAGCTAGCAGTAGTGGGCAGTGGGCATGAACAAGAACAACGTATTGTGATTTGTGAATGAATATGAAGTGTCTATGAAACATCCTAAAAGGCTTCAATAAAAGTTGATAGAAAACAAACTAATAGTCACATGGGCAGAAATGGTGGGGACTGTTTCGGATCTGGTTGGCTTTCAACTTTCAAGTCAGCCTCATATCATGGCCCAAAGTTGGGTATGGGTTTAACTTTATTTCATTCACCCTTGACCCTTTCATCCATATTCTCCTCCAATTTCAACCCTAATTAATTAATGATCATGACCAACAAAAAAATGACAAAAAAACTAATTAATTTCACACCTTAATGTTTTCACCAAAATAAATAAACATTGTCATGTCATGTATACGTAGAAAGAGAAAGTACATGGAAGTCAATCGGAGCTCAATGGATCAAAGGATAAAATCCTAACCCTAGCATATTTTCTCTGCCCACCGGCGTTGCCTCTTTCTTTTTCTTTTTCTTTGTCTTCTTCGCTCTTCTTCTGTTATTTATGCCTGCTCTTCTTCTTCGTCTTCTTCTGCTTCTGCCCCTTTTGCCGGAACCAATGGCAGCATCGACGACGACATCACCAGCTGTCTCTTCTTCTTCCTCTTCTTCGTGCTTTCCTTATTGTTGTTGTTGTAGTAGTAGTTTTTAGTTTAGGATGATAATTGTATTTAGTTTCGAATGATAATTATTTTTAGTTTCATACATAATTATTTTTAATTTTGTATGATAACTGTTTTTAATTTCGGATGATAACTTATAAATAAATTTATTGACTCCCTAATAGCTCCCTAATATTGGTTACATAGAAAAACTATGTTGGAAATCAGCTTTTCTATTACAAAAACTCTTTTTTATTTTACCTTATTCTTTTCTTTTAATTATGGTGATATGTTCTGTTTTTAGTTACTAAATAAGTAAATATGATATTACCAAATTATTTCGGACTCCTAATTTTTTTTGAATAATGCTACGAAACTAATGTTAAGGAACCAATAGGAAGTCAATAAGTGTAATTAGGAAAATAGTTAATGATAAAAAATAATAATAAATAAATAATATTGGCTTCTATTGTCTTTCTAATATTGGCTATCAAGACTTTTTTTTTTCCCACAAATTTAGGTCTACTCAAATATCTCATGCAAAGAGGCAAGGAACTTGGTTGCACACTCTTTAGCCAAATTAGTACTAAGTTCATTGTGAATAGAAGAGGTTCCAGAAAAAAAAAATTTGTAACCCTAGTTAGATGTTCTAGGCTCTTCTATTTATTAATACAATTATAACCCTTTTCAAAAATTTGAATCCAAAATTTAGAAATTATAAGTCTTACATTTATTTGAACCAAGTAGTGAAGAATGCATATGATATCTAGCATTTCTGTTCAACACGTTTGTAAATTTGGCATTCTCATTTATAAGGCCCACTAATAATAGAATAATTCTAATTTGAAAAAATATAAAAACAAAAAACAAAATTTTGTACCCACTCCTATGTCCCTCAACTCCAAAAATAAAAGACAAATATTAATTTGAAAAACTGCAAAACATATGTAGCTTCTTTCATCAATTGGATGAAATAAAGCTAGATCCTAATTTAGTGGCAACCTATGAAGAATACAATTCTTTGAGCTCATTATCATAAGTTTTTCTGATGGATTCTCTCTTGATCTTGAGAGCTGCAGTGACTAGGCCAGACTCAGGAGTCCAAGGATTACAAAGCAACTTAATTTTTGCAGGAATCTCAAATTTTTCCAAACGAGAATTCTTAGCTTCCTACAAAGAATGGTATCAGAAACAAGCTCAGTCTAAGATAATTATTTAAATGAAGAATTGATGTTAACCTCATAAAACTAGCCTTCATTAAAGTAAATTGGTAATTTTTGCTTAGAAAAGGCAGCAAACGAATTCCATATATATCATTAAAGCAATTCCATTGGAAAAGAAAGAGATACTATTGGTTCTGATTCATTATTTATGATATAAATGGACCATAAATAGTGATCAATCAGAATTCTCTATTGAGGTTTTTCTCCTGTAACTCAAAAGATGTAAGAGTGGTAATACAAAAGATATTACCTTTACAATTGATGCATATACCTCCTTCACAGTTTCTTCTTTCATACATAGTTCTGAAATGTCAGAATAAGTAGTTCCTTGTTTTGAAGCCCATTTTTCCAATGCTTCATGAGAAACCACCACAAGTGCCACACAGTAGCTATGAAAAGGATCAGCATGTAACATAACGTTGTCCACATAGGGGCTGCCTATAAGGGCTGCCTCTACCTGCATTCAATAAACTATTACTTACAAAGCATGAAGAACATTACAGTCCACAAGCCAGCAGCATTCATACCTTTCCCAAAGAGACATACTCTCCATGCTGCAGTTTAACAATGTCCTTTTTCCTATCAATGATTTCAAGGCAACCATCTGCATGAAATCTACCTATGTCACCAGTGTAGAACCACCTCACTCCTCTTTCATCAACCTTTACAACAAAACATACAACAACGAATGAATATGTATAATTATGAAAGTAACGGGTTTCAATTTTCACTTTGCAAAATTGTCAAAGACCAACTTTGAGATTGACAAGTGCTTCTTACCTAACACACTCCCTTATACAAGAATCTTGCTAAAAGATGTATAATGAGTAGACACATATACTTGGTGTTAAAGTTTCAAATTTAGCGTAATGAGAGGGCGTGATCAAATTCTTGATTATTTTGTTATAATTCACTATCACGTGAAGATTGTTATATACACCACCTTTTTGTAAATCTCGTGTATTTTTTTATTTTTTATATTAAAAGTAATCAATAAGATACGAAAGACGGTAAAAAAAAAATATCTTTTATACCATATAAAAAAAGATACCTTTAATAATGATGCTAAAAGCAGTACAAACATAATTTCTCATTACGAAAATAGAGGAAAATAGAAAGCATAATCTTATACCAGTTCAGAAAGAGAACATGAAGCCATACCTTATAAGACTCTCTAGTCTTTTCTTCATTTTTGAAGTATCCAAGGGTGACATTGGTACCACCAATTACAATTTCACCTCGGGGCATCGGTGAGTCATGAATTGAATATCCACCTTCAGGCCAGTCGATTAGCTGAGTAAATAATACCAAATGCTAACATATAAGACATATTTTTTTGCATGCATAATGATGAGAATAAAGCTCAGATTTAGTATTTCTATTCATGTTACATATTCTGTTAAGTTACAAAGTAATCAGCAGCAACATTTTAACATATTTGCACGTAACAGGAAGCAGAAAAACAAGTGACAGTTCAAGGTTTAAGACAAGATTAATAGTGCGTTAAATTGGTTTTAAAAAAAAACTAGTTGAAAACAAAATCACCTCTTATACAAAGAATATCCTAGCTATGAAATGCAGGTTAATTGTCCTTATGATGTGAAATAATATAAAATGCAAGGAGTAACTAACCAAATGAGGGTGAATTAGTTCGATTTCATTTAAAAGTTAGATTATTTGATTGTCACTACCTTAATATATGAAGAAGGAACAGGTGGTCCAACATGGCCAACACTTGATTCATCAAAATCAGAAAATGCTCCACCGGCACAGGTTTCTGTGAGGCCATATCCTTGACCTATTCCAGCACTAGAGTTGACAGTTAAATTTCAAATTGGATAGAAAAAGAGAATTGACAAAATTTTGGAAAGCAAAATAGAAGTAGAAGTACATGGAAAAAGCTATATATACTTTAGATCATTCTTGTGTGAATAAATAATAAGATTGATTTTGGACAGCATGCATGATATGGAATTATGGACCTACCTAACTCTACATAAAATAATTAACAACCTCTTATGTTAAACATAGAAATTGTTGGCCACGGGCTCGAAATTGAAAAACACTAACCTAAAACAAATGTTGATAAATCGTTGGGTATCAGCAGAAAGTGGAGCACCACCTGATAGCATAAGACGGATATGACCACCTAGAACTTTTCGGATCTTTCTGAAAACAAAAAGATTCCATAGAATTCTTTCCAAGCCCCAAGCACCAAACCAGCTACCATTAAGTGCTTGCAACCTCCGTTCATAAGCTAAATTAAACAATTTCTTTGATAGTCCTCCCTTTGTATCAACCTATATTGATCTCGCTTTAGTCTAGCTACACCACTACTACACCAAACTCACTAACTAACACAATGAATTGAAATACTACCTGCTTGAGCACTCCATGGCGTACACGATCAAGAATGGCTGGTACAGCTGCCAACAAGGTTGGCAGCAATACAGTAGCATCTCCTTTTGTCCCCTTTTTGATCTTGTTTGATGTATCAGTCAGAGTCAAAGGAGATCCATACCCTATAGCACCCCCAACAGCTACAATTATATGCTAAAACAAGTTGTGGTGAGTTGAGTTTGTCGGAGGAAACAAAAATGAAATAATCCACTCACTAAGTTAGTTTCCCATACCTCAGCTACCAACTCAAGGACATGAGCCATGGGCAAGTATGCCAAATATATATCATTTTTCCCAACTTTAGGAATTATTCCCATCACAGCACTAATTGTAGC
>JASCZI010241796.1:25668-35890 GCA_036250425.1 Stylosanthes scabra
ACTTAAATGAATTTCAGGTAATGTATATGTGTGTGAGATAGTTATGTATTCTTTTTAGGTTGTTAGTTTAGAGTTTAGATGCATGTATAAAAAGTTGGGTGCAATTATATATTCATCCAATGTTTGCCTTTCTTATTTCTCAAGACGAGTAACTAGGGAAGGTTCTTCTGGTGCATAGGCGGAACTAAGGTGGGACTAAGGTGGACATGGTCCTCCCAACATTTCTATATAATTTTCTAATAGTAGTACTAGGTTATAATAATATACATTAATATATGTTTGTGGCTTAATGTGTTATATTATATAATTTAACATATATACTGTTACGGATCGGGCCCAATGCCCAATCCACTTGAATAAAGGCCATAAGTAATAAGACCCACAGAGGAGAAATTGAATCATATATGGTAAGATATGATATGATCACAGCAGATCTCATATGTATCTCCACCACCTAACCCTGTATAAGCAGGGGGCAACACCCCCTTAAGGTATGTGTTCTCTAAACCCTTCTCCCTATATTTGACCTAAAGCTCCATAATCCTAATTTTGGATCTCTAGGGCTATTCTTCAGATACATCAATCCCCTTTTTCGGCAATAGCTCTCGGACTCTTCCGAGTGCTTCGCCCCTTGGAAGACACATTCTCTCTATCTTGTTCTCTTTGTCTAGTCCCTCACATTCGAAAGTCCTTTGGACAATCGTTAAGTATTCCCGTATTTAACATTGGCGCCGTCTGTGGGGACCTAGCTCTGAGAAAGAAAAGAGACGAATCCCGAACTTCCAAGTAAGAGATGGCGAAAATCTCGCACAACAACAAAGGAGGCGACGGCAATAGTGAGATCCAGATCACCCCGGAGAAAGGCGTGATCTCAAAGGACCAGACCATTCAAGAATCGGAAAAGGCCCTGAGAGACCTCCTAGCGAGACAAACTCGGAAAGCCGACATTGCAATTAAAGCAATAAAGAGAGCAGAGGAGATGGCAAATAGACAACAAGCGATATTCGAAGAGGCTGAAAAGAGAGAGCGGCTGGAGCTCTTAAAAAAAAACAACAAATCCTTATTGTTGAAAGGATTAATTCCGATGAATTTCAAGTGATATCTTAAAAATCCCATCTTTTTAAATATATTTTAGATCGATAACGAGTCAGTTCTCAAACTAATAACACATGCTAAATATTTTCGCTAAAAACGATAGAAAATTTTAATCTACTGCAATAATGATTAGCAAACTTTAGCACATGATGATAATAGGAAGAACCAATCTTAACATACATTCTTATGGTACATAATAAATATATATACATACATAATAAATATATATATATAGGTAACGAATACTACTTGCTATAATACCTATGCTTCTTAATATATATATATATATATATATAATGCATACATATAAAGTACATTGGATTATGTACGTTGAAGAGTGTTTGCCACCATATCAAATGCATGTTATCTGAGTTTGTTTCCTTTTCTCATATTTTGGAAATTCAAAAGTTATATATTGTAAAAAGATAAAAGGTAAACTAAGGCAAAATAGATCGGAAGTGTACCATAGGCGTACAAAACTTTCGTACACTCAACAATCGGTATGACAGATTTCCGGCTAGCTTATGAGCGGAAGCTATGATTTCAATAAAAATCATAGAAGAAACCGCCCGGATGATATCTTACATCCCGGAAGAAACAACATGATGGACATAGATTTAATCTCTGAAATAAGAGAAGAAGAATAGTCCAGCTTCAAGAAGAAGCTAACAAGTCCAAAAAGAACGATGAACCAAATATCAGCAGAGGCGTCACGTCTAAAATGAGCGGTGAACCAAACACCGATGAAAGGCCACAATGGGAGAACGCCAAAAGGCTTCAAGTTGTATCATGCAACCTTTCTAATCTCAAAGAAGAGAACAAAAAGAGCCTGGGAGCCAAAACAAAGGCTTTAAACTCGAACCTAAAGGGCAACCTATAAAGTGGTCGGAACAAACACCACGGCACCACACCAGACTGATCACACGGTGCTGAGCTGCAAACAAACAAGTTATGCACTCCGATAGTCAAATTCAAAACATCGCGACAAGCAAACTTCACATAAAGCACAAAAACTGTAAGTGCCCAAGATACAAAAAAGCATAGCTAAATGCCAAAGACGACTCTAAAGCATAAAAACTAAGCGCAAAGAGGTATTCGTCCAGAAATAAGCACAATCAAATGCCAAAACTAGCCTAAGTGCAAAAAATTAAGCACAATAAAGGTTAAAGGAAGGCCGCAAACAGAAAAGCGGTAAAAACTCAAAAGCACCCTGAAAAGATGCTTGGCCAATAAAGCCTAATTCATTAGCCAACACTGAGCATGCTTGGCCAACAAGAATAAAGGCTCTAGCCAAATAAGGAAAGATTTGATAAGATCCCAATAAGATCTCTTCCAAATCATAGCAAACCACCACTATATAAACCAGACACCGACGGCACCACCCTGGGCTAATTCCCCAGCGGATGAGCTGCCACTTATCTAAACTAAGCACCACCTTGGGTTGATCTCCCAGCGGATGAGCTGCCACATATCTAAAAAAGTACGGTGAACCAGACACCAAGGCACCACGCCGAATTAATCACTCGGAGGATGAGTTGCCAAAAAGAAAAAATAGTTCAAGAAAATGGACAAAAACTAAATAAATCTCAAACTAAGGATAACAAAGAGCACTACCAAGAAGCTCCTTTAAAAAGAAAAGAATATGCAATTAACAACAGCCCCACAACGGGAGAACCTCAAAAGGCTTCAAGATGGGGGCATATGGATAAGCACATGAAAAGAATATAAGGAACTCAAAGTCATGATCCAAGTGGAGAAAGCTCATGGAAGTTGAAGCTCTCAAAGAGCACACACTCCATGCGCACGAGCCTAAAATGCTTTTGAATCGAAAAAAGCATCAAGAAACACCTCGGGACTTAAAATCACCGTCAACAAAGACAAGCAACTAAAGAACAAATCACCCTCTCCGAGATGGTCCATGGAAGATCCTCGCGAGAGAGAGCATGATATTAACATAAAACCACGACATCCGGGCTAATTCCCCCTGAAAGAGAACGAGATATTCGCACAAATCATCCCTTCGAGGTGATCCCCTACAAGAGGGAATGATAACACCGCAAAGACAACCTTTATCCTTAGAAGAAAAACATGCATTGATAGTTCCCGCGAGGAGAAACTAATGATGCACAGGATCGATTTTCATCCTCTGTTGCAAATGACATTGATAATATTGAGAAACAAGTTGTCATACGCACAATCATGTCAGTCCTCACAGCTAGTTCTCTATCTTCCATGTTGTCCTCACAACCAGTCCCCAAGCACCTGTTAGTACGAAGAAAGAGAAGCATACTCCCTTCCTAAAGCGATAACCAATAAGGTTATCCCCAAAAAGGGCATCAGTTGCATAGCTTCGAAAAAGTTTGATGTACTAGCAAAAAGCAGTCACAATGCTTCGCAAAAGCCTTTGCCAACCAAAAATCGAAAGTGTACACCCAAGTACACCAAATTCGATTCAACACTTTAACCACTGGCAAACGGAGAAAAGTGCGCCTGAAGCACCTACATGCAAAACTTTACCTCCAAGGAGACTACCGAAGATTTGCATAAATTGAGGGAAAATCTCCGAGGATACCTAGACAGTTTCAACATCGGGTGCATGCAGATCGAAAACTTACAATCATAAGCAATACTTCGCTCTTTGATAAAAGACCTAAAGAGAAGACACGCCACTCTTAAAGAGTCTTAACAAAAAGACTCCCAAAGCCTATGAAAAAATCCAAGAAATGCTCCCACGACTATATGTAACAAGAAAAGGGTAAAGGTGCGGAAAAATCCAATCGGATTAAGAAAAAATCACCCTGAAGAACAAGCTCATGGGACAACCGGAACAGAAGTGAATAGAGGTCAAGCCAACCTTAATACATAACATTCAATGTTATTGCATGAAGTCTTTTCAAATGAAAAGAATACCCGCTTCCAGAGTCACAAAAACCAGAAAACACTTCAACAAAAGCGCTATTACAAATCCTGAAATAAAAAAGTCCATGAATATGTGGACACACAAAAGCAAAGAGATGAAGAACATAAGACTAAGACAAAGAATAGACAGGCCGAAGAAAGACGACCCAAAAAGGCACCGTGTGCATCGAGAAATCGCAATAGTCTCAGGGGGAATCCCGGAAGAAGGGAACCCCATCTAAAAAGTGACTAAAAGAAGCCAGAGCTCGTGCCTGGCCGTCAAAGTGATGCCGAGAGCCCTAGTCAGCAAACCACCCCCTATGGTAACCACCGACAATAGAAGCCAATCGCTGGTGATTTCCGTAGTCACGATCAACACTATGATCCGAAGAGTGTTCGTAGACCAAGGAATCTCAGCCAACATTCTATTTCAGAGATGCTTTGACGCACCTGGGCTCACTGAGAAACCTAAAGGCTCATTCCGACGACTTATTTAGATGTCTCGGAAAGAAATTAACCCAGATAGCTTCGTCACTTTGTGGTTCACCATCAGGAACCCTCCAGATACAAAGAAAACGAAAGTTGGAGAGCTAGTGATAAGTCACAACTCTGCATACAATAAAATACTAGGAAGGCCCACCATGTATAAGGTCGGAGCCATCATGACTACATCCATCCACACTAAAGAAATTCATCACTGATGATGACGAGGTTGAAGTCCTCGGAGAAGCTAAATCGGAAGCAGAAAAGTGTCATAGCGCCACAAAGCATGATTCCAAAGATTAGCTACCAAAGTCGGAAATAGTGGGCAGAGTCCATCTCGCTGACTTAGAACCACCGGGTAGAAAGATACCAGGAAAAACACAGCCACCGAGAGAGCTGAAAAAGTTCAAATCGGGCCGGGAGACTTACAGGCTACAATGAAAGCAAAAAACAAAGCACATGGCGGAAAGCGCATCTAACTCACTTCTTAAAAGGGAACGTGGATTGGTTTGCTTGGACAGTAACCGACATGCCTGTAATAGACCCAAATTCCTCCAACCACAAGCTGTCTGTCTTCCCGGAAACAAACCGGTAGCACAAAAGTGGCGGCGTATGATCCCGAAAAAGCCTCTAAAGTAAGGAAGCAAGTCTAGAACCTACCAAAGGCTCATGGATAGGTGTTCAAAGATCCAATAAGAGGCATATTAGAAGTATACGTAGACGACATGCTCGTCAAGACAAAGGCTAAAGAAAACTTCAAGAAAGTTTTCAGCAAACTCAGAAAATCCTAGATGCGGCTCAATCTAGCAACGTATAGTTTCACGGTTGACGCCTGAAAATTTATCGGCTTCATGTTAACCAGTCGAGGAACTGAGGTTAACCCGGAAAAATGTCAAGCCATCGTCTCTATGAAGCAGTCAGAATCATTAAAAGAAATACAAAGCCTAAAGCGGACGGCTGACAGGACTCTCAAGATTCCTAGCAACCTCTGCAATAAAAGCAGCACCGCTGTTCAAACTCATGAGAAAAGAAGTGGAGTCCAAGTAGGCAGACAAATGCGAAATAGCTTTCAAAAGCTTTAAGAACTACTTGGCGGGACCACCAACCTTGATAAAAGAGAAGAAGAAATGAACCCCAAGAGAGCTTGTTAACCAAGTCTCTCAAGGTTCACGGGGCAAATAAGTGTCATCATTACTATGACACGTCAACAAAAGGAAAACAGAAACGTCTCTTTAAAAAGCGAGCAAATTAAACAACGACACGCAACACTTCACCCCGGGAATAAAAATACATTAACTTCAGAAGATGGTTACATGTAACTACCCGGAAAGAAGGTTATTCGCACCTTTATAGAAGAAAAAGGCACCTTCCGAGAAGAGACCGATAAAGTCGCTCCGGCAAGAATGCCATGAATGCTCTTGAGAAAAAGCATCCTTTGAGAAAGAAACATCAAAACTTCTCGGAAAAAAGGTACTAACACCTTCTTAAAAGAAGCGTTAAAATACCTTCCGGAAGATCATAAAGAGAATCAAGCAAACTACCCGGAAACACTGAATGAAAAAACAAAAAACTACTCGAAAGAATGGACAACGCCCACCCTCCCGAGTGGGGGCAATGTTACGGACCGGCCCCAAGGCTCAATCCACTTGAATAAAGGCCATAAGTAATAAGGCCCACAAAGGAGAAATCGAATCATATCTGGCAAGATATGATATGATCACAGCAGATCTCATATGTATCTCCACCACCTAACTCTATATAAGCAGGGGGCAACACCCCCTTAAGGTATGTGTTCTCTAAACCCTTCCCCCCATATTTGACCTAGAGCTTCATAATCCTAATTTTGGATCTCTAGGGCTATTTTTCAGATACATCAATCCCCTTTCTCGGCAATAGCTCTCGGACTCTTCCGGGTGCTTCGCCCCTTGAAAGATACATTCTCTCTATCTTGTTTTCTTTGTCTAGTCCCTCACATTCGAAAGTCCTTTAGACAATCGTTAAGTATTTCCGTATTTAACATAGACTGATATAGCAATTTGGATTTTGGACCCATTTAAGAATTTGGTTGTATTTGTGAACCCTCATACAAGATTAGCATGATTTGTTTCGTTTCATGTGATGTACTTTTTCACTGATTATTCTGTTTTACCAAAATTAAACTTAAATAATTTTGAATGCCAACCTAAACTCATTTGACCTGTTTGGCGCAACTTCACTAAAAGCTAGCTAGGTATGTTGTATTTGTAGCAGTTGTTATCAATATAAAAAAAGGAGGTTAATATTTGCATTTCTATATATACCATTAATTAATATTAAAGAGTATGCAACAAAGATTCTAAGAACAAAGATGACACCAGGGCAGATAATTGAAATTTTGGATCTCGAATACTCATGCGAGGGAAAACCTCACACATCAAAGGTATTGTAATAGAGATAGAGTAGCTGATTTTGTAACGAAAGATGTCAAAATTTGGGGTTAGGGTCTCTTCTCTCCGTCTCTCGTATCTTAATTAAATAATTTAAATTAATTATAATGGAAATTAAACTACTTACTATGGCTGAAGCCTTGGTTTAATTTAATTTAATTAATCCACGTCTAATAAAGGAGGGAATTAATTTTCAACTTCATTCCTTAATACTATGTTTAATAAGAAGGAAGTAAATAGATAAATTTTATTTTTTATTGAGAAGTTTATTTTAATTTTAATTAGTCTTAAAATTTCAAAATATATTTTATTTTAATCATGAGACAATCTTCATCATTCTTACATTAACGTTATATTGATATAGATAAACGGATAAACAAAAATTTTTCACTAATTTTTTTGAGTTAATATCATTTCAATCTAATTTAAACGTCAATCATAATACATTATGATTTTTATATTTATGGTGACAGTCATTTATCCATATCAGCATAATATTGATGTTTAAGTAATGAAAGTTATCTCATAAACTCAAATGAAATATATTTTTAAATTTTAGAGACTGAACAAAGACAAAAGTAAAATTTATTTTTATAGAAAAGTAAAATTTTAAGATTAAATTGAAAATTAACTGCTAAAGAGGTTAAAATGAATTGACGGAATTGACCACGTCCTAGCCCAAAATTACAAGAGTGCGGGACCCAGCAAACGGTGTAAAAGAAGCGACGGAGAGTAACGTCAATGGGACCTTCAAGGCTTCACCTTACTTTTACAAATCCAAAATCAAAATCAAAATCAAAACCATTCCCAGGGCGTGAGCCACTCGGAGAGGGGAAAGTAGAAACGTTTCGAATTATTTTTTCTCAACCTTAAAAAAACGCCAGAGTGAGAGAGAGAGAGAAAAAGAGAGTGAGGACGCAAATCGCATGAGTGTGCGAAGAGGTGCCTCATTCACCGTTACCACCTCCACCTCTCTTCTTCTTCTTGTTCCATTCGTATTATATTATTCTTCACACTCGTAGTGGTAGCAGCTCCTTCTCTCTTCTGTTTCAATACTTTTTTCGGATCGGAAGAAGAAGGACTCGTCTACGATGGAAGAGAGCCTCATTTGCCAGTGGAGTGTTATCAGATCTCTCTTGTCCATCCTTCAATGGTGGATGTTCAACGTCACCGTTATCATCGTTAACAAGTGGATCTTCCAGGTTGAACCTCTCAAATTCTATTCTCGCCTATGTTTATATAAACCTTATCCTGTTTTAGTAATTCTGTTTCATAACAATGACGAATCCTGCAGTTTTCTTCGTGTTTTATGTGATTTCGTTTTGTTTTTTTAAGTTTATATGTTCATAGTGCCGAGAGAATTTGTGATCTGTTAAGTTCTGTTAGATTCATCTTTGCTATGATTGAAAATCGTTCGAGCAATTCGTTGCTGTTTTCTTGTGTTGTGTTTTTAATTTTTGGCGTTACCTTATGATTCTTAAAGTTCATTGAGCTTGGCCTGTTGCAATATCTGGATTCTTGCTGATCCACATACTCGTCCACTTATTTTGCGTTCATGTTGCTGGTTTAATATCAATGAATACCTAAGTTGCATATTAGACGGGGTTTGGAACATATTAAATTTGATTTATAAACAGTGTTGGTTTTCCTCTTCATGCTTGCATTTGAGCTGTATTTGATGCTTGCTAATGGTTGCAAATTTATTTGTTGGATCTTTGATTCTTCGTAAGGACTTAATCAGCTCAAATTAATCATGAAAATCAAGTAATATGACTATCACACGCCAGGATTAAATTTATTGTGGCTTCGAAATACATGAAAAGTTGATCCTGATTGACATTATGTGTAATAAATTTGAGAATAAATAGTTGTGGCTTTGAAGCTTTTAGAAATGTCTTTTTTGTCCATGAACATTAGACTTTCCCCTGGTATATACGATCTACAATTTGCAATCCGATTAGATCTTTTATTACTTGTTCCATCTATAAGAAGAAAAGGTTAATCAATCATTATCACTGCTTAAAAACAATCTAAATATATGTGTGTAGGACTTCTTTCTAGCATTGGTTATTTCAATCATCATATTAACAAGTTACATGGATTATAAGTTTACAGCTAGTACTTCTTTTTATTTTTTTTTCTTGATGTCTTTCAGAAATTGGATTTCAAGTTTCCACTATCAGTATCATGTGTTCACTTTATCTGCTCAGCCATTGGAGCATATATGGTAATTCACGTACTGAAGATGAAGCCACTCATAACTGTTGACCCTGAAGATCGCTGGAGAAGAATCTTCCCCATGTCTTTTGTGTTCTGTATTAACATAGTACTAGGGAATGTGAGCCTACGATACATTCCAGTTTCTTTCATGCAGACAATAAAATCCTTTACGCCTGCAACCACAGGTAAGGCTCAGTATTCAGTAAAATTTCATGTTTGCTACCTGCTATAAGAAACTGTGAGGGTACATTAATCGGATTGTGATGTACTCGTACAGTTGTTTTGCAATGGCTGGTGTGGAGGAAGTATTTTGAATGGCGTATTTGGTGTTCTCTTATACCCATTGTTGGAGGGATTCTTCTTACATCTGTAACAGAGCTTAGTTTTAATGCCTTTGGATTTTGTGCTGCCTTGTTTGGCTGCTTGGCTACATCTACAAAGACTATCCTAGCAGAATCTCTGCTGCACGGATACAAGTTTGACAGGTGCAGTTTCTATGCTTGCATTTTGTGGTTGTTTGCTACCTCATGTTTTGGTGTTCTGTCTTCCCTTTATCTTTTCTGTTTCTGAATTTTATGTGGACTTGCTAGTTATTTGCCTGTCCGCAATACATACTCATTTTATAGCGGATAGCTAGAACCCCCCACTCTTTTGGTTGCTTCCAAGTTTAATGTCTGCAAAAGATACTCATTTTTAATGGATAGCAAACCTACTCCCCCCCTCTCTTCCCTTTCCCCCACTTTTGGGTGCTTCCAGGTTTGATGGTGGCCGCTTCTATAGTGCATACAATGATACAACATACAAGTATAACCACATACATATAGCAGACTAGAAATTGCTGAATGTTACTTACTTACTTGCACCCAAAAAAGAAAAAAGAAGTTTGCTATACAGATACAGTAATGGGTCTGTCTGTTTTTGTTTCTCAAAAAAGTGATTTACAACTTGATTTCTATATATCATTTAAAAAAGCTGCTGCTATATTTAATTTTTCCAAAAAAAAAAAAAAACTTAATATCTTTGTTGGTTTGAAATTTTGTTTTTTTTTTCTTTTTAATTTATAATATATTTAAAAATTATACAAATATGTCAAAACCTTT
>JASCZI010241796.1:41336-53508 GCA_036250425.1 Stylosanthes scabra
CACATACTTTAGTCTTTATAAAGAAAAACAAAAAGAACTGATAATGGTAATAGTGGTGTTGGTGTAAATGAAGGTGATACCCTCATGCCAAACACATATCCTAAATCATCACTTACTGATTGCATGTATTTTGCTTATTGCTTCTTGTACTGGAATTATAAGAAAAACAAAACCAAAATGCAAGAGTCACACCCACTTCAATCAGATCACCAAAGAAAAATAAAATCAAACACCAGAAAAAATCATAGACACGTGGACACCTTTTTCATAGCCATAGTGAACTCCCCACAGTGAGTGTGAAAGACAAAGGATAGGAGGACCTTTTTGTCATTTTAAAAAGTTAAGTATGCACTTTACTAATTGGGGGTAGAATATTCTAATTTTATATGGAAAATTCCGTTAATGTTAACTTTTTTTGTCACAGTAAGGATCAAATTATAAATTTTAATATGGTATAGGAAGTTAATTAAAGGAAAAAAAAATTATAGAAACCCAATTGAAAATTTCATCAAACTATAGAGAATGACAGATTAATTTAGCCTTTTACTTATATCGGATTCCATTTCTTATATAATAATAAAAGCAAAAGTATAAAAAAAAATCGAATAATGTTCGGTAATTAATTTTTTAAGTTAATATTAGCCTAATTTTTTTAAAAAAATTATTTTATTTATTTTAAATTCTAAATTTTAAATTATGATTTTTAATCTTAGATTATAATTTCTAACTCTAAACTTTAAAATTAAGTAATATTAGCTCCCAAAATTGATTTACCGTAAAAAAAAATTTTTAAATAATCGGACCCAATTTTTGACCCATTTTGTAATTGATTTTCTGGTTTTCATCAAACTAATTTGGTAACCAATTTTGGGTTCACCCGATTGAATTGGCCCATTCATGCAGAGATAATTTAATTGTTATAGCAATACAAAAATAAGTTAATAGGCAATAATTAAAGAGAATTTCTTGTTTTTATTATTTCTGCAGAGAACAAAGTATCACGGACGGGAAGGTGTGGTGGTCTGTTTAGTTGATGATGAAAACCAAGATAATATCTTTTGAGAAATCTTCCATCTTTTTCAGCTCTTCTTCAACATACTATTTCAGAATCTTTAGTACAACACAATAGTGGTAGGGTTTTCTTGTCATGCTTAACTTATTCTAAGCACTCTAAAATAATCATAAAAAGAGGACAAAACTACCCATTTCTTATGATGGGTTACCTCATCATGCCATTCCATATAAAATGATGCACATCATGTTAAGTGGTCCAATCAATATGACAAATCCCCATTTCTCAAGGCTTAATAGGATAATAATTATATTCTTGCATGCTCATGGCTAAAAAAATTATGTTTAAGGATGTGTATTCTTTTTATTCATTTACAATTTTTTTTTTAAATAAGTAAGCTTTATTTTCATCTCTAAAGAGAATTAAATTCGAAAGAGATGATTAATGAGCATAAATCCTCATCGACCTATGCTAACATGCGTTGTTTATTTATTCATTTAAATAGACATACTTAATAAACATATATTAATATGTTAATTTACCATTAATTGTTATTCATCATGCATGGCACATGACCCTGTTGCATTTTATGTATCATCATTATGGTGAAAGCTTTAATGCATGTTAAGTATTAGTAACATACATCAACATTTGATGGTTGAAGAAGAGTCTGATTTTGTACCATTTATGGCGGAAGCTTCGGTGTCATAACCTCACCTTCCAAAGGAAATAAAAATCAATTGATTAGTATCATAGAGAAACGAGCAAGTATAGGCATAGGAGGAGGGTCATTAATTAATGAAACTCTATTAAAGTTTTGGCATAGTAGTAGGACTAGAACTAGATAAACATACATAATAAATCACCAACATGTATTACACTAATCACCAAGGTCCTAAGAAAATGGTTATGACGATAATAATTCATTCATGGTATTAATTGGAGGAAGATTAACAATTCGGCATAAACAAATGTAATTAAATACTACTTTTTTTTGGCACTAATTAAAGTGAAGTGGTTTGTTTCTTTACTTCTCATTCACTCGTCAGTGCTCAGAAGGCAGTAAAGAATCCTGACCTGACAGTCTATAATAATAACAATGCTGAAAATGATATAAAATACCAATTTCTCTTTTTTATTTAAGCCTAAGGTAATCTATAAAGTTACTCATAGAATTAGATTTTATTATTAATATATACAAATTACAATGTGCAATAATATAAAAAAAGGAGAAAGTAGTATAATATTGAGAGCGTAATTTATTTAATAAAGTAAAGTAATAAATATTAAAAATGAATTTACATATGAAGGGGGGAGGAGGGTGGAAGAAACAATAAAAGAAGAAAGAAGGAGGCTCGTCCTCGTGAAATGGATTTTGTTTGTTTTGTTTGGTTATTGGAGTGGTGGAAATGCAAACCTCATTTTCGTACACCTTCAAATTATTGCTGCCCGAATACCTCGCTGAACCAACACAAGTGCTCCACTTCACACTCCACACTTCTTCTAAACTACCATTCTAACCTACCTAACTTCTCTTATTTACAACACATGCCACACCCAACAATTTATTTTATTACCTGCTTATTATTTAAAAAGTAAGGCTAGGGAACCAACGTTAGAGAGCTCATAGGAAGTCCATGAGTGTAATTATGGAAATAGTGGGTAGTAAAAGAGGAAAGAGAAAAGAAGAAAAAAGCCTATTCGCCACTTATTGGCTATCAAACTATGGGCTACCTAAACTTTCTCTTATTGAAATTGTTCCTGGAAAGATATTTCATTATTCAAATTAGTTTTTAAAAAATATAAATTTTAATCAAATTGATTATTTTATTAGGGTAATGCTATTTTGACAAGTGATTTTGGTCAACTAAATGCAGCTAAGTGATTTATTTATATGTTAAATAGAATATTGTTTCGATGTCAAATATATAAAAAAGTGCACCTAAATAAAGTTCTATTTGACATCGAAATAGTCTTCTATTTAGCATAGAAATAAATCACTTGGTTTGCCAAGAATTATTGATTAATTAAATGGCATGTGTTATAAAATGATTGATTGATAAATAACACGTCATTAAATTATTATGTGACATGTGGCATGACCAATTTCATTGAGGATTGTATCTTTGAATGACTAATATGACTAACAAAATTTTTCAATGGCCAAATTAAAAAATGTGATATCTTTTAGGTAGCGTTTGGTTCTGAGTATGGAACTGAGACTAGGGGACTAGAATTCAGTATTGTGTTTGATGCACAAAGATTGAAATTAAAATTTTAGTCCAAAAATCAAGTGTTTTGGATACTTTTGGATAGTAGGACTGAATAATTAAGCACTGAAACTAAAACTTTAATATATTTTTTTTAATCAAATACTCTCACTTAACATTGAATAAACTTAATTCAGTATTTATTTTTTAAATAAATTTTAAATCAAAAATAATAACAAACTTTCTAAGGCTTCCAATTTTAGTCTCTATTCTAATTTGATCATTAATCTTTTATTAACGACAGATATCATTATTTATTGATTGTTATAAGACCTCTCCTAATTTTTTTGGTATAAGCTCAAATTTCTAATTAAACTGATATGATATGATATTATGCATCGATCCATTAATGATACTGGTAATTAGTAAGTAGAGACGTATCAATTCAATAAAGGGTAATTAAACTATGTTAATTAGTGATTTCTATTTAATACAGAATCGATACATAATTAATGAAGTTTTAATGTGATATCGTGTATCAACTAACTATTTATGATACATGATCCTACAAAAGGGATCATCTAGGACCCAAAATAAAATTCTCTAAAACTAAACATTGAATATGCTCTTATCCTTTATATCCATTTTTCTATTTTATATACTTTTTTAAACAGTTGTCATTTTGCTTATTTTAATATATTAAAAATAATATATCAAACAAGTTAAAGTTTCATTTATTAATTGAATTTTTAGTGATAGAGTATTTAATATCAACATGGAAAAGAACAACAAAATATTAGTGTGTGTTTTTTTGTTTCTATATGTAGTGTTTTATATTTTTTAAATTTTGTAAAAGAATTATTCTTTTTTATTATCATCCATTTTCGTTATAAAATCTTAAAAATAAAAAACAAGAAAGTAAAAACACAAGTCAAACTCAGTTTTGGAAACAAAAAATTTTTGTTGACTTCTCACTTCTCAGTTTTGGAAATGTGCCCAAATGAAAAGACTACCTATAAAAACTTCACTTATTTACCATTAATGCCTGAGGCATGAATTTAGATACATTTACTTCTGCTTCGTTTCCCTCCAAAAGCTTAATTGAATAAGAGATAGATGGGAAATATATAGTAATTTGGTTGTGAACAGTCATTAAAATGATTTTCCATAAATGGTGGATCAAAAATTAAATAATGGTAGAAACAATACACCTTCCTTCCACAATTCAGCACTCTATAGTCTCTATTCTGTATTTAAGTGCAATAATACACCAATATTTATGCACCCCAATGACCCCCCTATATGTATATATGAATGAGAGTTAATGCATCAACGTAACGTATCATGTATAATTACTTAATTACTTAGACATATTTGGTTATGCAACAGCGAAAAGACGTACACACTGCTTTTATTTTCCGATTCATCATTTCAGTGGTCCCTTTTTATTTAATACTAACTATTGATCTTAAAGATGGTTAAAATGTGTTTATACCTCTCACTATCCTTTATAACAAAATTTGTAACTATTTTTTTCCCGAAATATCTCTTGCCATGAAATGGATTAATTTGTGATAACTTGAACTTTATTTAAATGATTGTTATTAGCTAATGGAATGAAATGCGTAGCTCGTATAATATTATTCCCTTCCTCATTATAAAAAGGTTTTGAGTTCAAATCTTACCTAAAACATTAAAATACTAATGAAATGAAATATTGAGGTCTCTTGTATGTAGCGAGTATTTGTATATAGATAATGTATAGTTTTTAAGGATTGCATGCATGAATGGACTAAATTTCTAACTTTTAAAATAGAGTAAATATCGATCCGTCTTTTATCATTTGTAATTTGGATATAGCGATTTAATGATTACAAAATTTTAAATTAATCTTTTTTATTTAATGAGAAATTTGACCGAACAATTCTTATAGAAGATTACCAAAAAGTAGTTATGAGAATGTGTCAAATTTGACGGTGTTAAATAATAAATTAACACATTAAACATGAACTTATATGTATTACCTTTAGCAATTCTTATAAGAGATTTATTTGTCAAATTTTTCATTTCTTAGTGATGGATTTAAAATTTTATAATTATTGAAAAACATTAGGTCCAAATTACAAATATTCAGAAAATCGAATTGAGTATATATGCATATTATAACTCAACTTTGTATAAATAGTAACTAAATGATTATGTATTATTATATTATTAAATGAATGCCATAAATTTTGTATGATGAGGTATGGCTCACATGCATAGGCTCTTTGGATTCAGTAACATGACATCTCTCACCTGACCGATTAAAAAATTCACTGTATAAAGTGCTTATTATATATTAATGCGTAGTTTAATTTAATAATATTTACTATTATTATTATAACGTTAAATTTGAAGTTGAGAACGTGAAATGGCAGTTAAGGGAAAAGTGACGAGGGGAACAGCGTCATGCATTCATTCATTGAATTCAATTCAATTGAGCACATTGAAATGAGTAAAAAGAGAGTAAAGACGAATTAGTGTTCAGCTTCGTCCAGCAACTATCTTGATAGCTTTGCAACTCGTGAAAATGTTCTGCTCTGCTATCAATTAAATGGGATCAATGCACAATTGAATCACCATCATCATCATCACAGCTTCATCAATTAATTAAAAAAATCTCCTTATCTTGGTCCAAACTCCAGATATTCCCACTTGCCCAATCTTTGCAATTTTACTTTTAATATTATAGGAAGCATTTGAGATATAGTCGAGAATTAGTTGTTTTTATATTTTTAGTCGTTAATTTTAATTAATTTTAATTAAAAAATATATATGTATAATTAAAATCAATAGTTAAAAATAAAAAAATACATAAGTCTTTGATTATACCTAACACACTTTCAATATTATAATGCATAATGTCCAAACTTTGTAAAAGTTTGAAAAGAAAAATACTTTCTAAAGAATCTGTTATCTGGAAATGTGTAAACAACAAAATACTTTGCAATGTTTTCCGTCTTGAATACAAGATTTCGGGTCAATGAAAATTGGTTCTTTTTTGTCTTTAGTATTGGGTTCAGAAGCAATAGTGTAGATAAATGATTTTGAATTTTTGTTTTCTTGTTGTATTGGTGTTCATGAATCATGATGTGTTTAGATTGTGGATGGATTAACTAAAAAGTGGTCGTATTGTTAGTTCAAAAGATCTTGAATTTCTTAAATAAAATGAAGGCATGAATGAAAAACATTTCAAGAAGGAAGGTGTAATTATTGTAAAAAAAAAAAAAAAAAGCGGCTATGGCAATGATGGAAGTGTATATGGTAAAGATACATATTATTAGAGTTCAGACTGATACCAAAGCCACGCCTGAAGGAGTCTTGCAGTTTTGGCTATTTTACCATTTGCTACTACTTCCAAAATTTATTTTAAAATACTATCATTTTCGAACAATTTACCAATATGCCACCATTTAAAAAAAGTAACGCATATTACCTTAGCAAAACGGTAATATATTGGAAATTATTTTAAATGGGTGGCATTTAATAATAAATTTTGAAAAGAGGACAAATGGGAAAAATAATATGCAGTTTTGGCATGGTAAAAGCGAGCAGGAAAAAAAAAGACCCGAAGTTTTTTCTTTCTAAATATTATCGTACATGTTAATAGCTAATGTTTTTAGTAAAGAATGAAAAATTAATCACTATTAGTTTGAATGTTAAAAGAAGTTATTCAATAATTTTTTTTAGTAAGTACTATCACGAAGATGCAAAAAATATCTTCATGTGAAGATTTAGTCTTTAAGGCAACACTTTTATATATACTAAAATCCAATCATTCAATTTATCATCCAATGGTTAAAATGAAAAATCTTTATATGAATACACTTTTAGCATCTTCATTGGAGTATCCATCATTTTTTTTATAGTCAAAACTATTTTTTTTGTTGACTTAGTCAAAACTATTTTGTATAATTTTTAGAGTTTAACTCTTATACATTGACGGTATAAATTTTTTTTACATATATATTCAATAATGTATTATCACGTTACTATGAATAACTAATTTTGAAACTAACTACTTATAAAATTATCTAAAGTATAAATTTGATTAGTTTTTATACTCTTAATGCATAAAAATTAAACTGTTTTTGTTATATTATATATAAAAAGTTGTGTAGTATTATTCACTGAATTTTGCAACTGATGTCTGAGAAAATGTGCGCTTTGGGCGAGAGATTGGAATTATTCTATAAGAAAATGAGGTTTAGTTTTCTGTTTAAGCTAAAAACTTGTATGTGTATAAAGATACATCGATTAAAGGTGTTCACGATAGAGTTGGTTAGAATTTGAGGAAAAATAAGAACCAAAATTTTAATTTGTTCAGATAAGTTCAAATTTGAGGTCTTGTATAAGTGAACTTGAACAGATTAAACTCAAGTTGTATCGGTTTGGTTTTGATTTGATAATTACCTATGAACACCCCTCACCTTGTGTAATTGACAAATTGTTTATTAAATGTTGGCCAAATTGATTTAAAATTGTTGGCTCGTGTTTTCATCTATTTATGTATAGATAGTGGCATTAAAATCGAAATTGAAAAACTGAAAGTAGAAAATTAAAATTGAATTAAGTTTATTATTGTGATTGATTTAAAATTTATTAAGGAATAGATACTAGGAGGTAGAAATTAAACTAAGTCAATGAAAGAGAGACAAAGACTAATATTAAAAACTTTAATATTGAGTGAGTATTAGAACAAAAAAATTATTAAAATTTCAATCTCAGTCCTCAGTTTTTTAGTCCTCACTATTTGGAAGTATTGAAAATTCTGAAATTTTGAAAACTGAAACTGAAATTTTAATTTCACCAAACATAATACTGGATCTCGATTCCCCAGTCTCAGTTCCAGTACTCAAACCAAACGCTACCTAAGACATCCTTCAACCAAAGTTGAAGACTAATATGTGACAAATTTGAACAAATTTGAACTCCTTTTAAAGATCTATCGTTAGACTAATGGATTATTACACTAAAACATTATGTTATTCTTGCATTTGTTAATTCATCATATGGTAATATCAAAAGGATTATGACTCCCTGCTTACAAAAACAATGATTCAAATTAAGCTCACATTTTAAAAAAAAATCAATTAATCTATCACAAATATGTGCTACCACTAATGTAATTTACAATATCTGCCCCATACATTGACAATAATCATCGCAGGCAAAAACAAGTTCCGCGGACCTTGTCCTGTGTCAATCATCAGCAATTTCTAGTTGCTTGTGTTAGCCAATATATCATTGAACGAACGAAAGCTATCAACAAAGTTTAATCATGTATCTCTGTTTTCTTCGTTAGCTGTACATTGTGAAGAAATATTTTTGCAGAAATTACCTTCACTCACTAATGATATATCTTCAGGAGACAACATTGTACATCTACTCAAGTAATGTTGACCACCCCGCACCCTGCATTGAAGCATCATATGATTGATCAAATAGTCTAAGATACCTGGTTAACTTTTTCTAATGAATCACAGTGATGGGAAGAAAAAAAGAAGACTGAATTTGCTTTGCAAATATGTACCTTCCTCGTCTCTTAACACCTTGTGAAACTCGTAAATCTTCTGATCTTGACATTTGGCGCACCGAAGATAGATATTCACTGAAAGCAACACCTTTCAGTTCCAAGGATATTTTTGCAGGAACCATAGACTGGATGATGTTGAATAGAGATGTATTGTTTTCACTGCATAGAAGGCTCCCAAAGTAAGAACTGACATCACCACATGCCCGAATATATTTAACAGAACAGATAAAGGTAAAACAAACTGAATTTGTACTAACTATAGATAAAAGACCATATACCTCTTATGCACACCATAAACTGGGTTGTCCAACTCTGATTCTTTTCCGGTATAAATATCAGTGGTTTTTGTGAGATCTGCTCTGGATAACTTCCCCAATGTCATAATATTAGTAGTGGAAGCCAACATCTCAGAAGTTAAATCAACCTTGTTCTCAAAACCCAACTTTGATCCTTCATCTGCTATACGTTTAACATAAAAGTTAAACCCAGAAACAGCAACAGTTGAAATCATTATTCCCTCATCATACCAACTAGATGTGGCTTCCCCAGACAAGGACATTGCAGGTTCCTTATCATCCTGCACATTCATATGTATAATTGAGTGTCTATACAATTCAATGAAAGGAGAAAGGGGAAGGGGGAAGGGGGGGGATAACAACTTGAATTTACATATAAGGCACTTACGCATTGTCCCTGGCGATCGAAAAACAAATCAGCCTCTGAAATTAGATTGCTTAGCTCGCTAACTAGTTGAACCACTTCAAAAGCGCCTAGCTGCTCTGAGGTGGCATGCTGTCCTAAATCTGTCCGACACTCACGGAAGTCTCTCCACAATTTTTGCACCGTATCTGTCTCTATCGTTGGAGAGGACTCAACAAACTTTGACTTCAGCTGGAAATCCACACGACTACATTCATCCATCAGATTGACAGTTGTAGTTTCCAGATTTTCATTGTGAAAATATTGAACAGCCTCTTTTGAAGGGGATTCTGGAAATCCATTATTCACCAACAAACCTGGATTTTCTGGTAATTTTACTAACCGCCTACGAACACCTAATGATTTCAACTCATTATTTACTGAAATTTCTATAGGACCAGCAGGTTGGCCAGAAGACACTGCCCCAGACATTGTCTCTATTTCATTCTCTATCGCAGTTTCAGGAACATAGGTTGATTCTGGCACACAGGATATATCTAATGATTCACATGGGTCAGCAGCTGTTTCTGAATACTTAAGACCTTCCTCCTCTTGATCCTCCAATTCAGAACAAACCAATTTGCGAAATGATGTGCCAGAGCAGGGTTCATTCAATTGAAACTTAGGAGATTCATTATTATCTTTGAGGGATTGGCTCTCGTCAGCTTCATCATGCCTGCGTTGCGGATGTACATTATCTGGATCCTCATCCTCAGAATCGGAGGACATCACTATAAGTTTCCGCCGACCAACATTTTTCTGTGACAAAGCTTGTGGGGATCCAAAATCAGAAAACTCAGAAATATTGTATTGAATTTCAAGCTCAGTATAGTCAGCTGTTGTCCCATTCCTCTTAAGCATCTCCACCTTCTTGGCCTCTATATAATCAGTCTCCATATAATCCACATCTAAATCATTTTGCAAACCTTGCAACCTAGAGTTTTCTTCTGTTATAGACATTGATTTTGCAAGTTCTTTTTCAATTAATTCGGATAATTCTGAGGGGAAATCCCAGGGAATCACTTTAGGTAAGATTTGATGACCAAGATCAAGATCAAATGGAAGTGAGCCATAACCTGTTTGTGTTTTTCCATCTATACAGTAAAGAGGAAGATCATAAGTTCTTGGACACCAATACAGTGATAATAAGATAACTGGATATTATGAATAATATTAATTTCTAATATTTATCACCCTCAGCATGTACATCAGAACATGCCAAATATATGGAAAAATGCTACCAGAGTAAAATCTTGAAGACATCTTAGAAACCAAAAAATTCAAACTAGAATCGAGTAAATACTTATAATAAGCTATATGGATGTTACAATCCCAATCATTAGTCTACTTTATTCCTTAACCTCTAGTTAAATTATGCCGAAAATAAAAATTAACTAAAGAAACCAAGTAGATGCTGACACTGATCCAGAAAGGTCACTCTTACAACAATCTCAAGAAAGGAAACTCTTGCAAACAAAGAATCTATCTTAGCCTTAGTTGTGACCACTCTTAACTTTTAAAAGCTTATGTGATAGTAAATAAGTGTATATAACAGCATACTCTCAGCTATGTGCTAAAACTTCCTATTAGCATATCTTAACTGCAGAACAACCAAATAAAAAATTAACCAAAATTTTAATGATTATGATCTTATAAAATAAAAATAGCCATAACATATCATCTCCAAAAAAAGACACCAAAAAAATATACCATCTCCAAAAAAAGTCAATTAACATGAAAAACCCACCTTTCCTGAATCGCTTACTTTGCAACCAGAACTGGAGATTCATAATGGTTTTTCTGATATCTCCATTACAAGACTGTATAAACTTCTCAAGTAAAAGAGGATGGATGTTGACTCCTTCAGAGACACAAACCTGCAGGTCATTCAAAGAATACCATTATAAATTGGAGTTCAATTTTTCCCCTCCTTTTGGGAAACATAGAGGGAAACCATTAAGCACATACCGTGTACAGATGGCAAAGCAACTCCTTAGGTGATGGCAAAGAGAAAGAAAGATGGAGCCTATCAAAATTATCTGGCAGGCGAGGATCATCACCTATTTTTAAAAAATGTAGTTATAAACATCAACAAATTGATAAAAGATATATGAAGAATAAGACACAGGTATATCTAGTCATCTTACTATTGCTGATCAATATTATTGGCCCCCTTGCTGTCTCAGCAATCTGTTGTATGGCAGCAATGCATCCACGGTCTTCAGGAAAAAGGATGTCTACCTCCTCAACTAGAATTAAAGTTTGGACTTTATGACATCTAAATACACTATTTTTGCAAGGTAACTTCTGTGATGTTCCAACAGGGCTACTAGCTTCATCATCAGATATGGTTATTAGTTCAACCTTCCCATCATCCATATCTTCAGCAGTTTTATCCTTAGTAAAAGCCAGAGAAGGGGACAATTTCCTTGTTTTCTTTTGTGAACTTTCAATGTCTTCTGGTAACCTGAAACAGTTATATCAAATAAGAAGTATTACCAAAAAACAGCTTGCGGAGCCTGATTCCACTATACAAAATTCACACAATGAACATCATCTAACATAGCATTTTAATCAGAAGTTTCATGGTCTTATTTTTTTCTTTATACTGACTATTGCTTTACATATCTCATTGAAGATTGAAAGGAAGGAACCAGTCCAGCCCCCCTCCCC
>JASCZI010241796.1:53572-68433 GCA_036250425.1 Stylosanthes scabra
ATCTTATAACCTACTTCATGCTTAATTTCATACTTAGTTAATAATTCCTACAGGATTCCTTAGCATGTAACTCTTCTTTTTCTTCCATTAGATAAAGGCATTCTATAGCTTGTAAATAATCCAGTGCTGCTTGCGATCCGTCAGAGAATTTTTTTTATCCTAAAGAGCATCAACATCCCCAAGTTCAGTGAACTCTGATTTCCTATGAAATGTCATACAGTGCTACTCCAACCAACACAAAAAAGATTATTTTTAAAAAAAGGGCCTATCTAAGCAAATAAAATATTGGAGAAGTGAAAACTTGCAAATAATATGAGGGAACTGAAGTCAAGCAGAACAAGCCAGCTGAAGAACATCATAACTTGTCAGCAAACATGGCAGGACAAATTAACAAACCTTTTGAAACCAAGCGAAGCAAGAGTATCTCCAAAATACTGTTTGACAGTAGGCCCATTTCGACAATGCGATGCATTGAGCTGTTAAGGCAGTAAAAGCTTTAAAGTTTAATATATGTGGCCATATATGAAAACAAAGGAAGAACTATTTTATCTATAAGTTCACACACTGAAAAAGAAAAATGCTGATAGGATAGTGATACCTCAAAAATCTCAAACCCTTGCTCTTGAGCACAAGCATAGACAGCAGCAGACTTGCCACTCTGCAATATCATAGATTCATGCATTAGCTTTCAATATAAGAAAAAGTGCTGACGGTGAAGTGGTGAACAAAATATTGATTCTGACGGCAGAAATATGATACTGCTCTGAAGCTATATTGAAGTGAACATAACAAAGAAACATTTAGCACTAAGCTGTATTACTGATCTATGGTAGCCTTCAATTGGAGCATATCTGATAAGCATAGGAAGCAATTAATGTAAAAATAAATAAATAAATAAGAGTAGAAAAAATTTTTAAAAAAAAGTGGCTACGTTTTACTAAAATAGATTCCCACCCACCCCTACTGGCCCTGTAATTAAAAGAACATTGTGCAGGGAATCCTCCTCAGCTAGATCTTCTGAATCATAATCACTAATAGTGCAGTTATAATCACCACCATCATCATCATCACCATCACCATCTTGAATGTCCCTTTTATCCCTGTTAGAGGAACCCTTCCTCCTTTGGTAACGTCTTTCATGCCATTGTTGTAACCAGTCACGCAAGAAATTGACCGATTCATCGTTACCACAAACCTGTAACCAGATATTGAAAAAGAAAAGAAGTTATGATCGTAGAAACTTAAATGCAACTATAGACCTTTTAAAAATGCCTGACCTCGATGGCCTTCGTTGGCTTGTACTTGTATGTCCATAAGCTGCTCTCAGCCTTATCTTTACAATTGTGGTAGTAAGACTTCATACTATAATGAAGAATAAAAATGAAAGCCTCAGTACCTGGAAATGAATTTCCAACCCGAGAGCATATTGAACCAAAAAATGATATCATAACTGTCTTACAAAGTACATGAATTTTATCCTTAATCATTAACAAATTCAATTGCTAAACAACCAACGGAACCTATTTATATCAGATTATACTTATGCATGCAAGATTTACATTCCTATCTTCTTGTCATAAACAGGAAATTAATTTGCTCCATTAAACACAGCTCTCTTCAAATATTTATTTACTCCAACGTCCCTTTTTTTCCTATTAAGGAATTTATGACAACAACAACAACAACAACAACAAAGCCTTGTTCCACTAGGTGGGGTCGGCTATATTAAGGAATTTATGACAAAAAAAAACTCCTAACCAGTTGAAACAGAGTATCACATTTTATCCAAAAATAAGACAGAAAACTGGCAACCTTATTACACATTTGTCAAGAAGTTCCAAAAAACAATAAAGAAGTAAAAAAGTATTACTGAGCAGCACTTGTGACATAAGGAAGCTTCGTGAAATATATGTAAAATGGATATAAGAAAGAAAATGCTTAATTTCCCATAAGCTATTGCCATTAAGATATTGAGCAAATGTATTTGGCATTTGGTTACCTTTCTTGCAGAAATCTACTAAGTGGATCAGCCTCTGACTTTCTGAAAATGCGAGTTTGCCCAGAAAAAGAAACAGACTCGTCCACTTTCAAGTCCTAAGCATTTTTGGGTCACAAGTTAAAATATAACCCAGGAAAAGAGTGTGCACATTTAGTACTATACACTAGATTCCACAGATTACCCATATGCAGCTAATGTGCAAAAGGGACAGAATACTATGTATAGAAGGAATTCATTATCAAAATAATAAATTATAAACTAAATTATATACCACTTCAGCATCTTTTAGCATTTGAGGACATGTTGTTTGCTCATTAGCTGGCATAGCTAAGTTTTCTGACAATGATGTTGCCTGAACATTTTCTGGCGGGATAGAGAGTCTATCCAAAGAAGTCAATGCACTATAAGAAATTGAATCACCTGAAGGATCCAAAGAACTAAGAATCTTATCATCATAACTTTCAGGAGCATAATTCACATAGGTATCGTCACCCAAAAAGGTCCAGTTTCTCCAGTCAAGGGATGAGGTATCCTCCTGCATGTTAATGTTATGCCCAACTTAAAACATTAATATTTTGAAAATAAAAATTCCAGGGATCAAGGTAATACATATAAAGCTCATTGGTATTGCAAACCAATACCAAATCATTTGCAAAAGTACCTTACCTGGACATTTTCAAAGACATGAATAGGACTGCATGTAATAGCTTCATTCTCCTTCTTATCTGCACAAAATTTATTTCCTATTTCTGCCTGCTCCTGAGATTTCTTGGAGGCCTTACATGAGGAAAAAAATGGATGTATTTGCCGTCCTGCAAACAGTCTTGCATTTTCCTGGTCACAATGTATATAGATCCCGAGAAATAACATCAGATTGCGACAGACATATTTAAATATTTTTCATCTCATTGACTTCAATGAATTACAATTATAGCTCAAGTTTTACTTGTTGCTATCTCACACTATTCAAAACATATAATCCCACAGGGAAATGTTATCCCAAATCATAGCAGAGTATTTATAGAACCAACAATGCACGAATTAACACACCAACCTCAGCTGCGATTTTCGCCTCTAACCGTAAATCAGGAACATGTGTAGCAACCTCGTCTGAATCAAATAACACTTGCTTCGAAGCTGACCCCTTGCTCCCATTAGCTGACGCATTCTTCTTCGGCGTGCTATTCTGCTCGCAAAAACAAATAAATAAATAAATAATCACAAAACTAGCATTTGAATTTCAATGGGAGGGTTTCAAGAAAATAGTACCTTGGAGGGTTTTTCAGGAGGAGTAAGCTTCGGCTTCGTCTTCGGCTTCCTCTTCTTGTTCTTGCTAGAGGGACAGTACTCATCGTCATGTTCGTCGCCTTTATCGCCTTTATCGTTGTTGTCCTTCGCATTGTGTTCGGGAGGCTTGTGAGGGAACAGAGTGGACTGGACAAGCTTCCGCCGGACGCTGCGGCGCGGCGGAGGCGGCGTGGCGGCCTTGCCGGGACTGACCTCCGTGACGGCGTCCTCCATGACTGTATGAGTTAGATTCTTCGATTTGGGGGTTGAATTGCGGTAATGGACGATTTAGGGTTTTGGGAATTTGGGGGAAATTGGAGAGAGAGAATGGGACTTGAAATTCGGTGAGAAATATTTGCGGGATCACCGTTTAGTTCCCGCCATTTTGTTTGTATTAGTTTTGATTTAGGCGCTTAACTAAACCGGATTCTGTATTGCTATGTTTTTTTTTTAGTCACCCAAAATAATAATATTAATATTTTTTCTTATAAATAAAGCATGTGATTATTCATTAAAACAATAAAGGTTACGCTCACATGTCAATGTCAAAAAAAACCGACCATTCTACATGCACATCCCTTTCTCCTAACTTCTAACCAAATTAAACCATGTCTATTTTGTTCATTCTCACCTCACGCGCACGAATAAAATATTATTATTATAACAAATAGAAAATTTAAAAGCAAATGAACATGTTTTAAAACCTATTCATATCAACTATAAAAATATATTCATTGTAGATATAAATTTATGTTCGTTTTTAGTGAACAGTGTGCACATGAACAGTAAGCGCGTGTAACAACTTGGTTGAAAAAAAATAAGTGTACGTCTAGAATTATTTAAAAAATAATATTTGAAAATTGTTAGAAATATTATAATATTTGATTAATGTGAATTGTGATGCTTCTGTCTTGTTGGATTATCGACTTATTAGTTTTGACAGCATAACTAGAGAATAGGATGAGATTTTTGTGAAGGTTTGTTTAGGCAGCACTCCTTTTTTTTTCACAAAGATAGTTAATATTTCATTCGAAATAAAATGAGGGGTCCACAAAAGGACTACAATCAAAAGTCATATGCTGGAAACTTCCAAGTCATAACAAAAACAACATTAGAGAATAGAGAGAAGATTAGCAAAAGGAGAACTTCATCTGCTACTATTGTTCAGAGCCAAAAAACCAGCAGCTTCCACAATCATTGCTGGTGACTTATGAGAATTTTCAAAGATTAATTCATTACAAGCCTTCCATATGGACAAAACAAGATTTGCTGCTAATTCTAATTTTTGTTTTCCGTTACTTTGCTGCTTCAATATCTTGCTAATTCTAAGCCACCACTTCCAAGGGATCTCATCAACTAGTGGAGTAGCAAGAGAAGCAAGATGCCAAACTTCAACCGAATCTGCGCAGTAGCAGAGACAATGAAAGATAGATTCTGCCTCAATTTCACATCTTGGGCATTGTGGGTTAACTGAAGGAAATCTTGTATATAATCTCTGTTTCACTGCTATCCTTTCATGCATAACTTTCCAAAGAAAATTTTTTATCTTTGGTTGGCAACTAATATTCCAAACACAGGCCCATAACTCTTTAATTTTGCAGATTTCAGGCATGAACTCTAAAGGAGGATTAAAAAATCCAAATGCAATGTTGTATCCAGAAGAGACAGAATAAACCCCATGCTTCTCCTTAGGCCAAGTTAGTAAATCTTCACCTTCAAGGATTGGTGTATTCTTAATAAGCCACGGTTCTGCTTTGATCATTCTCCTTAAATCAACTTCATTTCCAAAAAAGAATTGAAACAAATTACCTCCATGGTCTATAACTTTGAATTCCTCTGGCTGTCTCCAAATCGAATATAGTGCCGATTCTAGGGTACTCGCACTAAATTTTCTATCAGCAAGAAGACGCCCGACTAGACTGCGTTTACATTTGTCTAACCCTTCCTTGATATCTTCATTTGAGAACTGAATAATCTCCTCATTCTCTTCAGCACCATCAGAGCGGGATTTGTGAGCAGCAGAATCAGAATGATCTGCCATGAGTGATAGGTTCACTCTTGTGAAGGAGAAACACTTATGTCACTAAATAGAGAAGGCTCTTACAAACTCAAGCAGAGTAGAGAGAAACTCTAGCGGCACAGGGCACTGTGGGGCAAGTTTTAAAATCACAGTTTGATATCGGAGTTGGTGTGTTTACTTTGGTTTTTAGGCAGCACTCCTTGTTGGGATTTTTTTGGTGTGAGTTATTTGCAATTAAGAAAGATTTCGTATTAACTTGCAAATATGGACTTAGATCTATCATTTGTCAAACAGATTCTTTAGATATTTACTCATATATTTTGAACTATGTGGATGGGTAATATGTACTAGATATAGACCATTTTGAAAAATTTTTTTAATTGCGTTTTCAATCTTGAAAAGCTTATTTTGAACATGTCAACCATGATTTCAACAAAGATTTTGATCTTCTTGTTAAGTAGGAACTAAAGATTACAAAAATTATGTAAAGTAACTTAAACCTGATCAAGATCTTTATTATATGATTGTTGCTGAACTAATTTAGCTTTGTTTTTTCGCTTTTTCTAGTCACCAAAAACTTATTTTAAAATTTTTTTACATTTTAATGATTATTTTAATATAAAAATACTTTTATGAGAATAATAATAATTAGTCGAATTTTGGGATATTTGTTTCTTCAAAAATATTATTTGTAAATTAAAATTTAACTGTCAAATTAATTATTAAATATTTATATATATGAATATATATATTATTTTAATTATTTTCAATAAATATTTTATACTAATAATTAATTTGATGACTAATTTTTTATATGCATCTAATATAACTCCCGATTCTCGTAGAAGTATGGAATTTGAAACTCTCCTTTCATGTAACAATATAAATAATAATAAGTCACAAGTTTAAAGATTATTAAATTTAGGAAAATTTTAGATAACCAATATTTTTCTAATCAATAAATCAGTCAACAAAAATAAAACATCAATAATCACTATTTATAGAACATCCATAATAAAAATAAAAATAAAACATCTAAAACTTAAAGCAACGATCAATAAACCAACTGATAAGGATATTTGAAATCTAAAAAAATCAAACATTTAATTTAAGTTATTGGCTATTATTAATTGAATTTTTATTAGATACCTAATTTATTTATAAATAAAATTTGCCAACACAAACACTTCGATAAAACATAATAAGTACTTTAGTTTTTTTTTTTTAAAAATTCACCAGGAATATTACTGTTACTTTAATAAAAAAAGCTCCTTCTTTCTAAAATTCTTTGTTTTTTAAACCTAAAATTATTTTGCCAATATGCTTTTCCAGTTTTCCCTAGTTGCTTGAGCATAGGCAAGGTATCACATTGGTGGAATGGTGTATACGAATGCAACAAGAAACCTATAAATTCCTAAACCAAATCTCTGAAAAGAGACACTCTACGAACCCACATAGTATGAACGTGGGCCATACTTTGATTGAACACAAAATCAAAAGACAAACTACCAAATTACCAAAACATCCCCGCCTTATTAAACCATGCCAAAGGACAAGCCCAAAAAAAAATTCTGAAGAAAATATCATTTCAAAATCCAAACTAGCAAATTTTTAGTTTAAACATAAATTATTTACAAAAGAAAATTTTCAAAATATTCTAAACAAATTGTTGTTATAAACTTATATTTATATATATAAATTATTGCAGGTTATTAAATTTTTATATTTGTACATAAAATCTATTTATTTGTAACGAAACAAAAATGTTATAGGTAAATAAGTTTTTTTTTTATACAACTAAAAAAACTTAGTAATTTGTAATGATTTAGATTAAAAAAAGATAATTTTTATTATAAAAAGATAAATTTACAATAAGAATTAATTTTAAATACTTTAAAATGTTCTCTTTTATAATTAATTTATATTTATATTTGTAAAATATGTTATATAATACAACCAAAAAAAACAACAAAAGTATTAAAATATAATAATAAAATTATTCAGCTTTTAAGTAGCGGCCTTTTTTTTTGTTTGGAAGCGGCGTTTGATTACTAACATTGTGACTAAAATTGAGAGACACTTATTATTGTGTTTGTTTGATAGAGATTAGAATTAAAATTTAACTCTTAATTTTAAAAATTTTAATATTTTCAGTACTTTCGGTTAGAAAAAACTGAGGGACTGGATTGGACTTTAATAATATTTTTTTTATTCCAATACACTCACTTAACATTAAAGTTTATAATATTAGTCTTTATCTCTCCTCTATTATTTTAGTTCAATTTCTAAATTCCAATATTTATTTTTTAATAAATTTTAAATCAATATAATAATAACTTTAATTCAATCTCAATCAATGTCAATTTGTCAGTTTTAATTTCTCTTCCGAACATGTTACTATAGACTTTGGCTGACTTAGAGAGTTAAATTAAATGTTAATATAACTAATGTAAAGACAAAACCATGGTTAAATTTTTAACTTTAGTACAATAATGGGATCCAATCCAATATCTTTCTATCTGTATTTTTCATTCATTAAGCAATAAGAACACTTCTGCCAAAAAAAAAAATTAAGAACACTATATATGATATATACATATACAATTATTTCTAAATTTGAGATAAATTATCTCCAACACTAAAGCACCTCACATGGCCTTCATAATAATAATTGAAATTGAAATTGAAATTGAAATATAAAATATGATGATTTGAATAGAGGGACAAAATAGTCCAGCAAATTTAGTAATGTTGAAATCTGTTTCACAATGATAGAGAATGTGACTAGTCTAGTGTGAGTCCCTCTTGTCCCTGTCGTTTGTCCTTCTGTCTTCTACTCACTCAAACCTCTCTCTCTCTCTTTCTCTCTTTTCTCTTTCACTCTCACCCAACCAAAAACCTTTTCCACCCTCCAACGCTCTTCTTTCTCACTGCAACAAAACCAAAGATCACACACTCCACACAAAACCCAGAAAACCCTAAACCCTTTTCTTCTCTTCTCTTCAACACGTTGCAGAACAACTATCAGTTCACACATTGTACCCTGTTTGGTTCAACTCCTTTTGAAAAACCTCACCAAGCTCCATTCTTTTTACCCACTATTGAAACCCCCAAACAAACCCTAAAAAAAGCTCCTTTTTTTTTGTTGTGTGATAAGAATGGAGAAGCAAGACACCATTCTTCACTGCACTGTGTTCTTGCTACTACTGTTTCAGATTCTTTCATCACCAAAACCAGCAGCATGCAAATCCACCATAGAACCCTGCACCAACAACGACTCATGCAACGCTCTCTTAGGCTACACACTCTACACCGACCTCAAAGTCTCCGAGGTAGCTTCACTCTTTCAAATCGACCCAATCTCTCTCCTCACCGCAAACGCCATCGACATCTCTTACCCTGACGTGGAACACCATATTCTCCCTTCCAAGCTCTTCATCAAGGTCCCCATTTCATGCTCCTGCGTCGATGGGATCCGCAAATCGGTTTCAACTCATTACAGGACTCGCCCTTCCGACACGCTTTCTTCCATTGCAGACTCTGTCTATGGAGGTTTGGTATCTGCGGACCAGCTTTCCGAAGCTAACTCCATAAGTGATCCTTCTGTTCTTGATGTGGGTCAGAGCCTTGTGGTGCCTCTTCCTTGCACTTGTTTTAATGGAACTGATAATTCACTCCCTGCGATTTACATGTCCTATGTGGTTCAGCCTGTTGATTCTTTGGCTGCTATTGCAGCCAGGTATTTCACTACTTTAACTGATTTGATGGATGTTAATGCCATGGGAAGTACTGCTATTACTGATGGTGATATTCTTGCCATTCCAATTCCGGGTAACTTTTCCTGTTTTGTTTTGGATTGTGATTTGTATGTATGTATAGGTGCTTAGGATTTTTTGTTTTATCTTGGGGTGTGTTTGGTTGGAGAGTTAAAATGGGGATAGATTTTACCTAAATTAGCTTCATGTTAAGTCTTGACTAGGCGTTTTGTGATTGATTTTATTGAAAAGAAAAACTTCCTTTTTAAGGAATTAGGTGAGCAATCTCGGGTTGATGTTGTGGTTTGGTAATGCCCTTTTTTCCAAAATGGGGACTTGGAAGGATTTTTAGTTCAATGCACTTCCATGATTGCTCATCAATTTTGAATCTTAGGCTGTGTTTGTCAACATTTTTAGATTGATATTTTTGTTTGTTTTTTCAAATTTTATATGGATATTTGTTGGTCCTTCTCTGTGATTTGTTCTTCAATTCAATTGGTAACAGTGTTTTTTTTCTTGTTTTGCAGCTTGTGCTTCAAATTTCCCAAAATCTTCTGCTGATTTTGGCTTGCTTGTCCCCAATGGAAGTTATGCCATTACAGCAGGGCATTGCGTGCAGTGTAGCTGTGGACCACGGGATCTTAAGTATTTACTTGGAAACTTTCCCATTTTTTTTTATGTGTTTTGCAATATAATTATTTCCTCCTTGCAAATAATTTTAGATTCTCTTTTAGGTTCACAAGTTTGGTATGAGGGTAAATATCGGGGGTTGAAAATTTTCTGTTTCTAACTATAGTTCATTTGTGTTTTTCTCACTCTTCCTGCAGTTTGTACTGTATGCCGGCTTCGCTGGCTGTTTCTTGCTCCAGCATGCAATGTAAAAACAGCAATCTCATGGTTGGGAATGTTACGGTCCAACAAGGTAGTGGCGGCTGCAATGTTACTTCTTGTAGCTACGATGGAATTGTTAATGGCACCATAATGACAACGTATGTTTATACTCGTTGCACCTGCTTTCCTCATTTATAGATATCAGTGGTATCTATTTTGTTGATTGGACTTTAAGTTTATTGTTTCATTCTTGCCGACTTGCAGGTTGACACCATCCCTTCAACCTCGATGTCCAGGTCAGAATTTAATATCTATTTATATATTTAGATTCCAAATGTGGCATAAGATTTCACTCTTCATTTTCTAATCATCGTGTTTCCATTACAGTGATTATAAATGAGTTTTTCTCTTGTCAAATTAAGAAAAGAAAAATGGAATTCTTCTTTATTTTGAGTTTACATTAGGTGGACTGAGGTATTTAGTGGCTGCTAGGTTTTCTATTCGACTGCTTGAAATTGCCTCAATTCTGACTTCTGAGTAGACAAAACTTTGAATGACGAATTTTTATCTGATTTATATTCATTATGTTATCCTTAGCCCGAACATTTGGGAGCTGGTTAGTTTTGAAATATCTCCTTCTTTGTAACCTTGAAAGCTGATCAAGTGATCTTAAGATTGTAAGTTGTTTGAAACCCGAAAATACCTAATCCGAAGTATGCAAACCCGAAGTAGAATCTTTTATGGAAAATAGAGCATCTTAAATTTGGTATCATGTAGCATTATTACAAGATTAAAGCGATTGCAGTAAGTTTAGATGACCATAAGGGCCTATTTGTAGATCGTAATTTCTAATTAATCCTAAAAGGTCTATTTGTAGATCATAATTCCTGATTTAATCTATCTCCCACTCTCCAGAACTCACCCTGAAAAATGATGACTTAATGATACTTAGCAATAAATTGTAGTTTTTTAGATGTCTTCTAAATATATTTTCAATGATGCTGCAGGGCCTCAGCAATTCCCTCCTCTCGTCGCCCCACCTACATCGGTAAGGAGAGATTCAGAACTAGCACCAGCACCATCACCTCAATCAGATGGAATTGGTCTAGGAACACCCAAATCCTCGGTGGTTCCTTCAACAACAGGTCTCCCAGGATTCCCTCCGGCAAATGGTCCTATTAGTGCGCTTTCTTCTGGTGCTTCTGCCGCTTGCTCCTTGGTTATTCCATTACCCACCTTGACATCTTCCCTTGTGTTATTACTTGTCAAGTTGATGATACCTGCGTTGTTGTAATCTTTGTCAATTTTGTGGTGGGTTTGGCCCTGTTGCTTTGTCTGTCATAGGTGCTCTTATCTATTGCATACTCATTTGTAACTCTTTGAACTGATTTGTGGATGTGTAAAAACAACCATGGGAATTTGAGTTTCTAACCACAAGCTTACCACCTTCATCATTTGGTGCTTTACTATATTTTTCTGCTCCCTGATCTATATCGCTAAGGGAATTTATTTGTGAAGAGGAGAATTGGTTGTAGTGCGAAGAGTTTTTACTAAATTAGGAAAAACAGTGCAATGTACATGATATTTTTCTTGACGCATTACCCTCCAAGTAATACTAGTAAGTAGTAACTAGGTTTTCTGATATGAATCCTTACACAATTGGGGACATTTGGAGGTTCTTTGACCAGGTATTTTCATTTTATTTGTTTCGTATTGCCTTTAATTAATTCATTTTTTAAAACAATTTTCGTTTAGTATTGGTGTGCAACCTTAAAGTCCTAAACACAAATGTTATACTTGTTATGAAATCGAAGCTATAATGTAAGCTATAGTAGAACTAAAGCTATATAAAAGAGAGATTATAAGAAGAAATCAAGAGAGAGCTAGAGAGAGAAAGGTAATGAAATTCTTATTGATTTCTGGATATGAAAAACTTATGAAGATTTACTATTACATGAAAATGAATAAACGGTTATGATTCATTTACTATGCGACATAGTAACTTGATTAGGAATGAACGGCCATGATTTATTGGGTTACTATGCAACGCATAGTAACCGGCGGCAAATTTAGCCGCCCCACTTGCATCAATCATAACACCCCCTTGGACGTCCATTATGGATATGTCTCATTAAAAACCTCGCCAAGAAAAACCCTTGTGGGAAAAAACCTGACTGAGGGAAAAAGAGTACGATATCCTGTATAATGAGTCCTGCCTCGTTAAAAACCTTGTCCGGAAAAACCTCGTGGGATAAAAACCAGATCAAGGAAAAAAGAGTACAGTCTCCCCCTGTTGGTAACATCATTTAAGATCTCGCAATCGACGCATGCCTATTTTGTATACCAACTTTTCAAATGTGGATCTCGGGAGTGCTTTTGTGAATAAGTCCGCCAGATTATCATTTGAGCGGATCTGTTGAACATCAATCGACCCTTGATTTTGAAGGTCGTGAGTGAAGAAGAACTTTGGAGAAATATGCTTCGTTCTATCACCCTTGATGTATCAATTTTTGAGCTGAGCAATGCATGCCGTGTTATCCTCATACAGAGTTATTGGAGCTATCTTCACATCAGACAACCCGCATGATGATTAAATATATCCAATCAAATTTCTCAGCCAAAAGCATTCACGACTTGCTTCATATATGGCTAGTATCTCGACATGGTTGCTTCATATATGGCTAGTATCTCGACATGGTTAGAAGAAGTCGCAGCTATAGTTTGCTTCATAGATCTCCAAGATATGGCTGTGTCACCAAATGTAAATAAGTACCTTGTCTGAGATCTACCTTTATGGGGATAAGATAGGTATCCTGCATCTGCATAACCCACCAATTGTGGTTTGGATTCATTTGCATAAAATAACTCCATATCAACCGTTCCACGAAGATACCTAAATATTTGCTTAATCCTAGTCCAATGTCTTTTGGTTGGAGAAGAACTATATCTTGCTAATAAATTTACAGCGAATGCTATATCAGGTCGTGTATTATTAGCAAGATACATTAATGCCCCTATGGCACTGAGATATGGTACTTCAGGACCAAGTGCTTCTTCGTTTTCTTTTTTTGGTCGGAGCGGATCCTTCTTCACATCTAATGATCTTACGATCATTGGGGTACTTAATGGATGTGATTCATTCATGTAAAACCTTTTGACGATTTTCTCTGTATAAGTCTTTTGATGGATAAGTATCCCATCCTTCATGTGCTCGATCTGTAGGCCGAGACAAAATTTAGTTTTTCCAAGATCTTTCATTTCAAATTCTTCTTTCAAAATATCAACGATCTTGGGATCTCTTCTGGAGATCCGATGATATTTAAATCATCGACATACACAGCAATTATAATGAATCTTGATCCAGATTTCTTTATGAAAACACATGGGCAAATGTTATCATTTTTAAACCCCTTTTACATCAGATATTCTGTAAGACGGTTGTACCACATCCGTCTACATTGCTTTAGATCATGTAATGATCTTTGCAATTTAACTGAAAATAAACCTTGAGAATTCTCCTTGGATGACTCAGATATCTTTAATCCTCCAGGGACTTTCATATAGATAGGCAGTGACTACATCCATTAGATGCATATTTAGCTTATGATATACAGATAAGCCAATCAAATATCTCAAGGTAATTGCAATTACTACAGGAGAATATGTCTCCTCATAGTCTATGCCGGGTCTTTGTGAGAAGCCTTGCGCTACAAGTCGAGCTTTGTAGCGTACAATTTCATTGTTCTCATTTCGTTTCCTCACAAATACCCATTTGTACCCAATAGGTTTTACACCTTCGGGTGTTTGGACTACAGGTCCAAAGACTTCACGTTTTGCCAGTAGTCAACTCATTTTTCATGGCATCTTTCCATTTTAGCCAATCATCCCTTCGTCGACATTCTTCGACGGTTTTGGGTTCAGGATCCTCATGCATAACATTTAGCGCTATATTATATGCAAATACATTGTCGACAATTATTTCTTTTCGGTTCAATCTTTCTCCCGTAAAGACATAGTTTATTGAGATCTCATCATTTTGACAATTTTCAAGTACCTGAACATCTTTTGATGTTTCAATTTTGTAATGGCTTTGGATAACTTCAGGTGTCCCAACTATGTCTTTATCCTCTTCAACAGGAAGAGTATTTGCCTCTTTACCATCATTTGTCATTCTTCTTTTACGGGGATTTTTATCTTTTGAACCAATCGGTCTACCACGCTTTTGAGACGTGTTTGCATTATTGACCGTCTATCCAACAGGGACATCTATTCGTATTGGGGCATTTTCAGCTGGAATATAGGATTTGGTTATCCCTTTTGTTGAACATGAGCCACTAGATGTTCAACACTTATGCCTGTGGCCATACAATAAGCATCAAATGCTTGGGAAGTAAATTCACCAGAATTATCAAGATGAATTGCTTTGATTGGATTTTCTGGAAATTGTGCTTTTAGCCTTATTACTTGCGCAAGTAATCTTGCAAACGCCAGGTTGCGAGATGATAATAAGCACACATGAGACCATCTAGAAGATGCGTCTATCAGGACCATAAAATATCTAAAAGATCCACATGATGGATGAATTGGTTCACATATATCATCTTGAATTCGTTCTAAGAATTCAGGGGACTCAAATCCAATCTTTACAGGTGATGGCCTTGTAATTAATTTTCCCTGAGAACATGCAGTACAACATAACTCACTAGATTGAAGAATCTTCTGGTTCTTCAATGAATGCCCTTGTGTGTTTTCAATGATTCTTCGCATCATTGTTGCTCCAGGATGACCTAATCGGTCATGCCAAATGATAAAATCATTTGGGTTAGTAAACTTCTGGTTTACTATAGCATGTGATTCAATTGTACTAATATGAGTATAATATATACCAGAAGAAAGCATAGGTAATTTTTCCAATATTGCTTTCTTATTTGAATCACATCTGGTAATACAGAGGTACTCATTATTATCC
>JASCZI010241797.1:0-10834 GCA_036250425.1 Stylosanthes scabra
TTAAAAGCGAATAATACATTGACTAAATTTATAATTACATGATCAACTAAAAATTAATAAAAAAAGTGGCTGAACAGGCACGATAGTGCCTGTGAAGCCGCTAGTATATATAATTCAGTTTGATTTTTTAGATATTTAATAGTATTTAGATGGTTGTTTTGGTTATTTTAGTTAAGAAAAACCTTAAATCTAATTTTTTTTTACTTAAAATAATTGTATTCTTGTCATGTTGCTAATAATTATATATTATTTGTATTTAATTATATTTCTGAAGTATTTTATTAGATAATGAATAATCTTATTGAATAATTTAATTTGATTTACTTATGTTATAGATACTCGTGTGTTTGGGTATGGGACAGTATATACCCGTGGATTTGGGTATGAGGCTAAAAATTAGATACTCGCAGATTTGGATTTGGGTATGGGTACTTAAATACCCGTCCCGACCTGCCCCATTGCCATCTCTACCTAAAATTGTGAAAATGATTCCATAAAGTCATCGGATCGGATCACAAACTAATCGGATCATATCACGGAGTTTAGGTAGATATCCGCGGATCACATCCGCAGATCCTCAAATAACAAAGTAAATTAAAATATATATACTATAATCCTTATATTTTATTTTAATTAATAATTATTATTTATATATGTTATATTATTTAATTTTTTATATTTCAATAAAAGTTTGTGTAATAATATTTTAAGAGTAAACAAGTCTAAAGAATAATAAAAAAGATTTTATTGGTTTATTTTTTTTAGAAATAAGGTTTTAAAATACTTTTCTATTTTTATAGATATATTCGTATCCGATTCGATTTGCACATTTACAAATGTGAATCATATCAAATTCGAGACTAAAAAATGCGAATATAGGATTCAATCCAATTATTTTAGTGCGAATTGGATCGAAATTTTGATCATATTTAATCTACGAGCATCCTTAAATTTTTTATTTGACATAAAAATAAATAATTTAATAAATTAAATATATATGCCTGAATTTTGCTTAATTATATTTTAATATTTCTAAACTGCATTTATATATTTTAACTTGGAGTTTTTTTTTGGTGACCATATATTTTAACTTGGATGAGATATAATAAATGAATAAAAGACTTGTATACCATATATTTATTACGCCCTTTCTAAAATCCTAAGAAATTGAATTTGTAGACAAAAAGCGAAAACAAAAAGACAAATGTGACGACTGATCCCAATTACAAAAGTCATGACAAAATCATCATAGGGGGCTGTGTCAGTATCTCCTCTCATTCCATGTGACATGAAAACGTTAATCTCATGTACGTGAGGAGATAAAACCTTTTACTTTAAGAGAAATTTATCAAATGAATTCACTTATTCACACAAATTCAGAGAGCTTTCAAAGATTAAAAAAAGAAATTAAAGAAAGTTAAACAACACTTACACTTTATAAATACAAAAATCGATAGTTTTATATTAAAAAAAATAATACTATTTTGAATGAGAGATTTTGGCTAATTAAATGTAATAAATTTTTTTTTAAATAAAATATTATTTTGGTGTTAAATAATATAAAAAATAAAACATAAATAAAATTTTATTTGACATCGAAATAATCTTCTATTTAATATAGAATAAATAATTTAATTGAACTTAGTTGGTTAAATCATTTGTTTATACAAAATTATTAATTAGAAAAGAAAAGTTATATGTTAAACTATGATAATTATGTTTTCTTTAAAAAAAACTCAAATATAGTTAGAGTTGATAAAATAATGGTGTAGTTAATTTGTCCTAATTACATTCAAAATAAAGAATATTAGTATGACGCGAATTTAATTTACTATCCGGACATTTATGATTTACGTCAACTATTTCATTATTTTCGGTCAAATACATCGAGCGAAATGAGTAGTTACATAATTTCGTCAAATTTCAATTATTTCTAGATATATTTCTATTATTCAACTTTCCAAAATTATTTTTGTCTTTGTCAGAAATCTTTTTAATTACTGCTATGAATGAGAGAATTAATTATTTCTGCTAAATCAAACTTTTATAGATTATTATCATTAAGAAAATATTTACTTATCTTCTATTTTTTTAATATATGTTTAATTTTTGTGACCACAATATCCACGAGTGAAAACAGGAAATAATCTTTCGCTGGTATATATATTAGCAATCCAATGGATGCGAGTATGCGACAGCAGATTTAGAATTTAAGAATTTTCTCTAACTTAACCAAAAAAAGAAATGAAAACTGAATGCTGGAATTCTGGAAACTTAGATTAAGAGAATCTAGCCCTTCATATATAACCACACTATATGAGCTGCATCTTAGTTTAAAATATAGCTTATAAAATGTAGCTTATATTTGAATACATTAGCTAGTAATAATAAAGTAATTAATAACAATACAAAACAAAAGAAAATGCCCAACAGAAATTAAAGTTAGCTTGGAGGAAAGGATTGAAGAGGTGTGCGAATTTTTGTTGACAACGTCGATCAATGGACCAAACTGTGAAGAAGTGTCTTGGAAAATGAACTTCATCGTTTACCAACTCATCTCGCGGTGAACTACACTTTCACACCTAATAAGTAATAACCATTTGTCAATTAATCACATACAATAATAAATTAAAGTAAAAAACAAGTAACATAATATTCTAAAACAAAAATATTATATATATACACAAAAATCAGTTATTCAATTAATCACAATATTTTTTTCTGAAATATATTTTATACAAATAACTTATTTAATAGCTATTTTTAATTTACTTTATCTCAAAAAAATTGCTTTTTAGTGAAAAAGAGTAATTCTAAGTCTTTAAACCACTCCTCATAATTTTTTATTTGTTATAATCCATATGTAACAAGCTAATCACATTGAAGTAAATTATTATATCAATTAGTAAATAATTTGTACCAACTTATTCAATCTCAATCATAGTTTAAATTTAAATAATGATCCAAATTAGTTCTTAGAATATTTTTTATCGGACACTCACGTTTTTAATAAATTTTAATCAATGAATCAGTTTTCAACCTTTTATTTTACGGTTTCGCTATCCACACACCTTTTTAATAAACACCAAATTGACATTCGTATAAAAAAGGTATATAAATAGCATTATTCTTCATCTTATTAAATAAATTAGTTTTATTGTAAATTTTTTTATAACCAAATTAGTTTTTATTGTGAATAACAAAATATAATAGTTCCAAATAATTTTTAAAATTTTCATAATTTTAATATAACATGAAGAGTAATTTGTCTACAAAATAAGATTTCGAGAATGTGAAAACTCACATGCATATACATAACTTCATATAAGTTTATACTTCATCGTCACAAAAAAAAATACAATAATTTCATATGAAATTTATATTTCAAAATTGTTAAATAACAATTTAGTTAAATATATTAAATTATTTAATAATTTTTAGAATAATGCTACGAAACTAACCAATAGGGAGTCAATGAGTGTAATTAGAAAAATAGTGAATGATAAAAGAAAAAAGAAAAAATAAGAAAAACTGAAACTGGCTTACTATTATCTCCCTAATATTAACTACCAAGATTTTTTTTTATTTTTTATAAATAAATTAATATATGAGATTAATTGTAAATGAATATTTACTATTTTGTTAATAGCTAAAGTATCCTAACAAAAATGTACCAAGGACTCATCTTGATTTTTTTTTTTTTTTTTTTAATTTGGGTGTCCTTTAAGGACTCATCTGGATATTACTCTGAAATTTATTATTATTCAATTCTTAGAATAAACTGGTAATTAATTAAGGGGAGTGGTAATTTACTTGGTGTGTCGCTGGAGAACGAAATAACATACAGGGCACCTAATCAAGCCGTTGATGTTGCAAGAATTGCAGTTTCTAAACCCACTCTTCATCGCGTAAACCTTGTGGCTCCCAAAACACTCGTCGCAAACAACGAATCTCAGCCCTCCACACAATGCGCACGCGTTCGGCTGCGACTTTGGCAGCCGTTCGATCATTCGCTGAAGTTCTCCGTTCTCGTAAATCCGCCGCACCTCATCGGCGCCACCGACGAAAACACCGCCGACGAACACACACGGAAGGAGCATGGCGCTCCGGTGACCGCCACCGAGGATCGCGTTTAGCTCGTCGCGGAATCTATCGTCCATTGAGACGTCGCGCTCGTCGACGGCGACGTGGAAACCGCGGAGGATGGATCGGACGGCGCGGCAGTCGTCGAAGGTGCGGCGGACGACGCGGAGGCTGGTGTAGTAAATTACGACGGAGCCGGCGTCGGAGTCTGGCGGAGGCGAGGGAGGGACGCGGCGGAGGGAGGTGGTGGATGTGGTGGAGCGTGAAGTGAATGATCGGAGGAAGGAGGTGGTTGTGCGGAGGCGGCGGAAGATTGATTTGGGAGTTTTGGGAGAATCGGGTTCGGGTATGGTTTCGGCTTGGAGAATGGTTTCAATGTCTTTGAGGGAAGAGCAGGAATAGCCTGTGGACCTGGATCGGGTCGGAGCAGCTGCAGGTAGGGCTGCGGTTCGGGTTTTACGGTTTGATTTGAGCCATGAGGTGGGCCATATGGCCATGGTGGTTTGTTAGTGACAGTGAGTGGAGAGGGCGAGAGGGAGAGAAAGATAGAGAGAGAGAGGGAGTAACTGTACGGAGAGGGTACTGTAGTTTGTTGAGTGATGAGTGATGAGTGAGGTTTAGGATTAAAAAGAAGTTTTGGGGGCGGGAATATTTGGAATAATTATGTGATTAAAGGAAGGATGTAATTTCGTCTTTATCACTATATTTTTTATACAATTCTTTTTATCAAATTTATAAGAATTGTTTAATCTAGATGTAAATTATTTAATCAAATTGGATTGATCTAGATTAATCTTTTAATATGATAAGTTGAAGAATACATGGGAAAAAAAAATTATCTTTGTTCTTCATTTTGCTTGCTTGTTCACGTTTTGCAGGTAGAGATTGCTGCATGTTTTGCGTGATGAGAATTTTATCCAGGTTTGCTTTGGAGCAAGATTTTGAATTAACTGTTTAAAATTTCATATAAATTAAATATGAGCAATGCTATAGAACCAATATTAGGAGATTAATAGGGAGCCAAGGAGTATAATTAAGAAAAGGAAATAGTGGATGATAAAAGAAAAATTAAAAAGAAGAAAAAAATAATATTGACTTTTTATTGTCTCTCTAATATTGACTACCAAGATATCATGTATATTTTTTGGGTTATCTTATTTGCACAACAAAATCAAATACCAAAATCAATCACTAATATATAATGTATATTAAAATATAAATACACATTAAAAATGAAAAAAAATATATATATATATAAATACATAGTAATTAATTTTAGTGACTAATTGCTAATATAATTATTGATATTTTTTTAAAGATAATACTATTACGAGGAGTGAAGTATGAGTGAATAGTGAAAATTATTTTTTAGAAAAAAAAATTTAAAAACAAAACTTATCATGTGTAAATATGTAATGCAATAAATATGGTAAAAATCTTCCTTCTTTATCCATTTCTGCTATTAAAAAAAGAATCCAGTGTTTTACATCTACAGTTTATGGCATTTAAATCATTGCAATTACAAGTCCAAAAAAAAAAATCATTGCAATTAATAATTTGAGCACATTATAGTTTCTAAGCATGAATATCATGATTCATATCCAAAATTCCTTACTTTCCCATGCCCACAAAAATTTAATCTATAACTTTCTGATCGTACAATATGTAACATTATAAGAGAGGGAAAAAAAATTACTATGTGATGAATTCATCTAACAAGATTGTATAACAAAAGAAGAAATATTATGATTGAAGGTGTGGACGCCAAAAACTCTTCTTGGCAACAAGAAACTGATTTCTATACAACTTGACAGACCAATGAAGTGAACGCAAGATTGGACCAAGCTTTCTAATCATTTCCATGGAGTCTTGAACTACAAGGTACCCTTCTGGTCTCAATATGCGATCTATCTCCACAACCACATCCATAATTTCACATCTAATATAATTATATAAACAAAGTCATAAACATTGCTAAATGTCAACAATTATAAAACCATAATCTTAAAGCACGTGGTTTTGCTTAGAAGACAACGTTAATTTTGACTAACTAATTTTGAAAATCAGCAAACAATTATAAAAAAAACAAGCATTAAAAAAAAAGTATATGTAACCAATAATTTTCTAATCAATAAATCAGTCAACAAAAAATAAAACATCCATAATCATTATTTATAAAACATTTGAAATCTAAAACAACCATTCACTAATTTTGTATTTTTTTATAAATAAAATATTTAAAACCTAAAAACAGAACATTCAAAACCTAAATAAATAGAACATATAATTTAAGTTGTTGGCTAATGTTGACCGAATTTTTATTGATTAACTAGCATTGTTATAAAAACAAACATCCAAAACTAAAAAAAATAAAATATCCAAAACTCAAGTAAAAATAATATTTGAAAGTAAAACAAAGTAAACTAAATTATTTAGAATTTAAAACTTAGATTTTAGAATTTAAGTGGGGCTAATGTATTTTGGTGACCAAAGTGGGGCTAATGTATGATGGGTGAAATTGTGGTGTTGGGAGGAAAAAAAAATTGAGAAGCGATAAAATTAAAGGAACAATTTAAAGAAACATAAGTGACTCGATTTATTTATTTGAATAAATTTATGTGTATCATTGTACACACTTGTACACATCATTTAACAACACAGAAAAAATGTGAACATTAGTTTAAAAATTTACATTTTTCTATGCTAATATTTTTATTTTTCCGTATTACTAAATGGTGTGTACAAATGTGTACAATTATATATTTAATATTACCTTCTATTTATTGGCTGCAATTGGCTTTGATCGGATTGGAAAGAGAATCGTTAGTTAAAAAAATCTAATGAGATTCTAATTTTTTTATATATATATTTGCATTTACTGTGGCTATAAAATAAGATAACTAATAATTTTAGGTGGATATTTATTTTCACTAATAAAATTTAACTAATTTTTTATGTTAAATAGAAGACTATTTCGATGTCAATTAAAAGTTCATTTGATATTATTTTTTGTATTATTTGACAGCAAAATAATTTATTATATAATATAGAAATAAATAATTTATTTTTTTTTACCAAAAAAAGCCAAAATGCCTTTTGAATTATAGCTCATTGGCCAAAATAACCAAAATAAATATACAAATAATTTTATCGTAAAATAAAATTTAATTATATATTGTCATATATTTTAGGTGATGACTCTCACACATATCATGCGTATTGTAGTGGTGAAGAGAATATATAAAAGGTAAAATGCAATAAGAAATCACATGGATCCCACACTTTTTTTTTAAAAAAAAATTATCGTCAAATATAATCTGTATGCTATATTGCTATATATATGAATGATGATATATACGTGAGCGCCCACCGTACTTGTAATATACTTGAATTGTACTTGAATGGTAAGTTGAAAGAATGAATATGATTTAAAAAGTGTTAGCATGAACATTAAATTCTTGGGATGATATATAGATGCATACCTTTTCTGAAGAGTTTCTAGAAGAAAACTTGAATGAAGAAGATCATAGGTACGAGGGTAGGTGTTAAAGGATTCGCACCAATCATGATACATCCCTATAAACCCTTTGTCATTTATAATTCCCAAAGTATCTGGCATTTCTATTGGTACTACATTCATCACCCAAACTGGTAGATCAATTAGTGCTGTTGCAAATCTGAAAAATAAAACATCATTCTTGTTGCTATCAGTTATTAGAAGGAAAGAGACCTTTAGTTAATAATCTAGAGGTTAATTGCACTTTCAAAAAGGTAAAAAAATGTTTTACACCGTTTTCCAATCATGAAAAATACAAGTAGTGAATAACAATACTTGATTAGATATTAACACCAAACTAAGTGACAGTTGGTTCTAGTCCACGAAACTGTGGGAATGATTTTAAATTGATTCTCTAGATTTCGATGGCATTTGGTCCTTGAAGTTACACTCTGTGATTCAGTCTGAACTGAATCACAAAGTGTAACTTTAGTGAACAAATTACATAAATCTTTAAATTTCGAGAACCCACTGTTTAAACCCGATTAGACCTTTACTTGCGTAAAACTGTTGCATTTACCATGGACATAAATTAAAATCAATAACCTAAAGGAAAAAAGGGTAAGAAAACTAAAATATCTCTAAGAAATATATACTATAATATACTTTACCCTGCATAACCAGCATTCATGTCCATAACATTTCTGATACTTGACCAGTTTAGAGAAAGGCTATTCATGTAAACTGGAACCAGTTCAGACCAGTGGTTGCTGTCATTGTAGAAAGTCTCGTCAACGTCCGGTACGGCGAATAAGCTAGGAGGCTTAGCAGTAAGCCTCTGAGGCCAAGGCATGGGCCAGCCCTGTGGGTTGCCATTACTATCAACTGGAAGAGGGGTAATGCAGGTACTGAGTAAGGCATACCTAAACATAATTGTGCAAGGGAAAATTAGCAGCAGATATAAACAAAAGCATAAAGCTAAAATCAATATTGAAAGTTCTACCAAATGCTGTATACATATCTCAGAAACTAAAATTTTATAGAATTATAAATGTCAAAGATATATATACCATGGTTTATCTTTTATATCCATGTTCTTGCAGATTGGAGGATTGTTTTCTTCGCGATTGTCGTAGCAGGAAGACGAGTTAGGTTTCTGGTAAATAACAAGACCAATTCCATTTGAATCAACGGCCTTAGCCACAACAGTCCAGCACATTGCTTTTGTAATACTCACCATGGCTGCAGAAAGGAAAAGGACAACAACATCCATTCTTAGAAGAACATTGTGCATGTTTTCTAATTCTAACATATTTCATGACAAAAAAAACAGAAGCATGCACAAAAGGTATGAATTCAAAGACTAACCCTTCCACACTTTCTTATCTCTTTCGTTATCATCACGATAAACTGGTGTTGCAGACCAAGCGAAGAAACCGCCTGGTCTAAGAATCCGATTGAGCTCGAATAATGGCTTCCCACCTGAAGGCATGAGCAAGGTTTGTGAATACACAGTTTTATCAAATATTTAATCCTAGTTTGGAAAATACAAGACCTTTTTAGATAAAAATCAAAAGAATCTTTGTCTTTGAATTTTCTGTCTTGAGACTATTACCAAACATAGACTAATAGAAGAAACATGGAAGACAATTATAGAAGTAGAAAGGTATGTAGAAGTACCATCAGCATCCCAGTGAACCCTGCATCGAGCGCAATGGAGCAAATCGAATCCATTATCAGCGAATGGCAGCTTCTGTGTCCCAATGACAGACAGGGTTGCCGGAATACCTCGCTCCAAAGCAAACTGTATCTGTGCCTCATGTTCATCCTTCGGTGCAAATGACATTGTAAGAACATTTTTGTCCAGAAGATAGCCACCAAAGCTAGCAACTCCGCAACCAACATCAAGAACCACCCTGATATTCTTGCCCCACTGAATTGCTGGTAGTGTCTGTCACAAAGAAAAAAGAAGAGACATTAAGGAAACCAACACTATCAAACTATGAAACTATACTAATATCACAAGAACATGTGTATGGTACTAATTATTTAGGCTCAGAGCTTTTTAGGATAGATTGAGTAACTTATTTTGCATCTTATGGTGGCCTAGATTCAATTTTCATGATTCTTGGATTAGACTAACAATTTTCATGATTCAATTTTTTTAGGATCATTCTCAAAAGGAATTGTCTGCAAGTAAATCAAAAGAAAATGATCTATCTTGGTCCCTCTATCCCACACTACTACTTCTAGAGTTGATTTAGTTTCTCTATTTCTACAAGAAAGTTCCAACAGGGAGCAGAAAAAGAAAGAAGAGAAGAGAAAAATATGATAATTTAGTGCTATGTTATACCTTCTCTATGTACTCAATATAATGATCAACTCCTTCTTTGAATTGCGTGCCGCCTCCGGGGAAGACGAGATAATTTCCAGACTTCACCACCCAATTTTGCTCCTTCTTGTATTCAACAAGCTTTGTATGAGGAACATTATCATACCAAATCTGAAAAAAACGAACAAACCAGAACCAGAAGTCAATTTCATCTACAGAGTCATGAAAATGTAAACCGAAATTCGAAGGGGGCAAGTAGCACTATGGTGTCAGTTTGAGGCTTGTAGCCAAGCCAACCCCACCAGCTAGCATAAAAACAACAACAACAAAGGTAATCTTAGACCAAAATCAAGAGTCTTATTCATTGTAAACATCAAATGTTTTCTATACAGATACCAAAATCACATACAAGCAATCAGTAATAATCTTAGCTTCAATATCAGGAGAATGAAACAGTGTTAAACACATGAGCAAAACATCAAACATTTTCTATGCAGACACCAAAACCACACTCAAATCAAATCATAATGTTTTTCTTCTTACCAAAGTATCAATCTCACCATGTCCCTGCTCTTAGGCCACGGAACTGGGAGCTGATACCCTTTGGGAAGTGGAAGCAAACAGTGCAACTTAGATTTAGGACAGTGCCTTTCTCTATGCTCCATGTGCCTCCTTGTGCTTAGAGCCTTAATGGCCTTCATATTATCCAAGCATGGCATGTAATCCACCCCCATCCCTCCCTTACAAACTTCCCAATGAATAATCGAATCAACAAAATCGTCACGAAAATCATCCTCCTCCATTGTCTTCTGAGGCGATGTTCTTTGTTCCTGTGGCTCATCAGGGACCGTGACCTTGGTCACCATTTCAGGCTGCTTCTCTTGTTCTTGTTCTTGATCAGAAGAATCTGGGATTGAGTCTGA